>CATKHK010000185.1:0-25761 GCA_949751835.1 Blepharisma japonicum | reverse complement strand
CCTGGCTCAATTGATATTGTCCCAGAACACCCTATGAATTTTTGTTTTCTTAAATTTGCGTTTATCACTTGATAATCCTTGACATTTTGACCTTTTTGTATAGTAAATTCTATCCCATGTAGAAGCAGCATTGCAGAATCAAAACATAAACAACGAAAATCTGTATCATTGATATAGGTTTTTATAAAACCATCCCTCAGCATTTGCCCATAATCTCCAATCCACTCAGCCTGGGCAACAGCAACTCCTCCATACAGTAAGTCAATAAGTTTTCTACGTTGAACTTCATCATTTTCCCACGCAAGTGCATAAGTAAGCCTAGCATTGGCTAAAAACATTGTATCTCCCCTCCTCATCCCAGCATCATAGAAACTCTCAGTGACATACATTCAATAAGGAGGTGTCAAAAACCCAACCATAAGCCTAGCTCTTAATTTTATTATCCCCTTAAACCAATATTTTCATTTTGGATAATCATCCCTAGTATAATATGTATCAATTTTTTGCAATTCAGGAGGATTTAAAATCCTCATATTGAATTTTTTTAGCTGTGCAGCAAAATAATTAAACATTACCAAGCCTGTGTCATCATAAATGACCACAAAATCTTTTCAGCCAAAAACCACTGCAAGGTTTAAAACGACTTGTGTATTGAAGGTATCGCTTTTTATAACTGTCATAAATTCAGGAAAAGTTGTATAATTTTCTGTAATACTGGAAGAAGCGTATGGAGAGATATGGGGCATTGAACAATTGAGAGATCTCAATGTATAAATATAGCCAATAGTCATCCATGAATAAAGCGAGGTTAAATAGCCAACACCAGGAGTTTTAAGTAATTTAGAAAAGCAAGAATAAGCATAATCTGCATTATATATTGTTACCCCACAATCTGTATCTGTAACTGTTATTTCAAAGCCATCTAAGGCATGCATACTTTTTCAAATATTTAATGCATAAAACTCTGCATATGTCACAGTTGTTGCTAACAGGTCAGGATTAGCTCCTGGATTTGTGGTTCCATCTGCAATTCATATATTTATATCTGTAGTAGGAGAGTTTGGAGCTATCGAAGAATTTCCTGGAAAATTTAAAGAGTCTAAAATAGCCAAATTTCCATTAAAAATATTTCCTGCTATAATTTTTTCACTATTTTTGATATTTAATAAAGTAAAGTTAGATATTGGATGATGGCTAACTGTATTTTTATTTAAAAATTCAGCCAAATTTAGAGGATCGGTCTCTAAAGAGCATTCTAGAACCAGGTTTAAAAATTTTATAAGTGCTAAACTTTCATAGCTATAATAACTATCAGCATTTTCTAATCCTGATTCTGTATAAGATATGACCCCATTTCCATACAAATTTCATGAACCTTCATTTCCTACCACTACTCCAGTCCCATTAGTGAGCAAATCATGCTCTTCTAAACTTTTTAAAAGTATTTTCGCGCTTTCTCCTTTATTCAATATCACAATATTTCTAATCCCTGTAGGCTGAATTTGTTTTCCTATAAATAAATCTGCTGATGTTTTATTGTTGCTATTTGAAAAATAAAATCATTGACATTCTTTTCGTGAAAAATAATTATCTTGACTATAAATTTCATCAGAAATCACTAAAAACGTTGTTCAATTTAAATACGAAAGAACACTTGATAAAGCTTGAATTTGATTTTCCCATGAATTGTGAGTAAAAAATTCTCAATTGGAATAAACATTAACTGGTGTATTAGTTTCAACTAAAATAATGTGCTTTTCTTCAGCAAACTGTGCTAACGATTTTGATAAAGATATACTAAAAGTCATATCGAAAATAATATCTGGACTAGCCACAAACTTTTCAATATCCCAAATGCTTTCAATGGAAACTAAATTAAATGAAAATTTCCCTTGAAAATTTTGTTGCAGTAAAATCGTCAAATTTGAAGCAAGGTTTGAGTCTGAAAAAGAGCTGACGATTATATCAACCATCAACTGAGATTTTGCAAGAATAATTGAGCAAGATATGAATCATAAAGTCCACATTGATTATTTAATATTCTATGATAAATATTGACATCAGAATTTGATTTAATCTGGCATAATGATTTAGATGGAAGTCCTCTTATCATTTTTTGAGTTTTTTTCAAAAATAGTTATTTAGTATGATTGATATTTAATTCAATCTTTAAATAATAAGCAATATCCTTACTAATTCAAAAACTCAGAGGCTACTTTAGTTTTTGGGTTTCATATAAATGATAAAAATTATTGCATTAATTGAAAAATTAAAATTCTAACTTAAATTTAAATAGATGTAAGCTTTCCTTATTTATTAATTATGGAAAGTGTCTAAAAGAGTTCAAGTGATATAAAGAAGCTTATAAATATAAAATCTATCCTATAACTTATTACGATTATTTATTTAATTGAATTCTAAGTCAAATCCATAAATGCAAATAACATTTTAGTTATGAATTTAATTAATAAGTTAACATTTTTATTCTTTAAAATATTTCAAAAAAGAGTAATATGGTTGACTTAACACAAATTGAGCATTGCATTTTATTTTCTATTATATCTTTTTGAATTCTATAGGATCAATTTTGTTGAATAAAAATTTTCGTTAGCTCAAGAAAAAGTGTTGTGTATCAATTTTTAAAGTTATTTATGAAATATTCTATATTTGAGAATCCAAAGAAAGGGTGAGTATTGATTTATTGTAACGTTTGACAATTTATTTTAGTTTCACCAATTAACCCCTAATTGAAGCAAACAAATTCCAATTTGCCTAGTAAATTCTAAAAAATAATAAATCAAAGCTAGCAATGGCTAATATTAATTATTTTGCTTTTGCAATAGCATTGTTTTGAATTAAAAATAAAACTTATTGCATTGTTCAAATAAGTCTTCGATTAATTATTCCTTAAATATCAATTTGTGAAACATATATCCGCATTTTATTAATTGATATTTTTATTAGATTTTAAATCAATTATAATTTTCATTTCTGTGCTGCCACCAGCCAATTATCTATACGTCATAAATTTGATATTAAAAGATCAGCTTCCACAAAATATCTTTTAAATATATAAAAATTTTAAATTGGGCTTCATATTTTAATGAAATCATTGTTCTAAGTAAACTTAATTTTTAAATTATTCGGATATCATAATTGTCTTAGATTTTTATAAAAATTGAATGGGAATCAATAATTGAATCTTTTAAATTTGATTCGTTTTTATTCTCCATTAGAGCGCTTTTCATTTTATTAATTTCCTCAGCAGCTATTTTGTTTCCCAATGAAAATTTGAAAAAAATGGCGATATCGATTGTTTTTTCTGTGTAGAGTAAGCTTGGATATCATTTGAATTGAATTACAATCCCTACAGCTATAAATAAGCAGAATACCGAGTATTGAAGAGTAACCCAGAGTATTATTGAATCAAATTTTGTCATTCAATAAATTGTTGATAGTATAAAGCTTGATAAAATAGCTAGATATGATATAATCAGCCACAAATTCATTCTATGATAGTTATAAGGCCTTTGCTTATAGCATAACCCAATTAAAATGACAAATAAAATAATACAGCATAAGCCATGCAAAGATTCATCATAAATTCTTATAGTTTTATTTAAAATGACAATCATAAGCTGAAAAATTGTTTTTTCTATAATAAAAAGTGGTTTGGTTTTTATATTAGTATTCTCATTAATATTTTCAAAATAATGCCTGAAATATATGGAAAGAGGGATATAAACGACTAAAGAAGTTATTGAAAGCATCCCTCATAAAATGTATTTATTATCCCAACAATAAGTATTGCAGTCCTGCCTTATAAATGAATCTGTAATATTTGAACTAATTCCTTGGTCACATTGAAAGATACTTAAAAGTACAGAAACCATAGGTAAAAATGCTATATTTGCAATCAAAGGCAAAAGTAGCAAAGATAAACTTTTAATATGTTGCAGCATAATTCTTAATAGACTATTATTGATCCTATAAAATAATAAAAATGCTGTAAAAATTAAATGGCAAGAAATCCCTATAGCTGTGTAAAAATAAGCCCAATAAATATCCCCTTTAACTGTATAATCAAAATTAGCCAGTGAATAGGTTCATAACAATGTCAGCCATTTATTCCATCCACTTATATCTGGTCCTTGAGATATAAATTGAAAAAAATCTATTGCTATTATTGCCATCAAAATATAATCTTCAAACTGAATCAAAGATGGTATCGTTAATATATCAATGCTTAAGTAGCTTCATAATTTTTTTCACATAATAAATGACTCAATAATCGAAATAACAATCAATGCAGCAGAAATTCCATATAAAAGTCCAGAGCCTTTTTCAGAGCGTGAAATCATTCTTGCTCGAAAAGGGCAACCATTTTCATACCCTATAATAGCTGAAGGTACATTTGTAGTGTTATCATATCACACAATAGCCTGATAAAAAGTGATTAATTGGGCAACACTGGGATCGTATTCTCCTACAAGTTCCTCATATAGTTTACCAGAGCTCTGATTCCATTTTATGTTATGAATCCCGATTGTTGGGAGACTCCTCTGATTACCTCCTGGCTCAATTGATATTGTCCCAGAACACCCTATGAATTTTTGTTTTCTTAAATTTGCGTTTATCACTTGATAATCCTTGACATTTTGACCTTTTTGTATAGTAAATTCTATCCCATGTAGAAGCAACATTGCAGAATCAAATGCTAAACATCGAAAATCTGTATCACTGATATAGGCTTTCCTATAGCCATTCATTAGCATATGTCCATAATCTCCAATCCACTCAGCCTGGGCAACAACAACTCCTCCATATAGTAAATCAATAAGTTTTCTACGTTGAACTTCATCAGTTTCCCATGCAAGTGCATAAGTAAGCCTAGCATTGGCTAAAAATATCATATCTCCCATCCTCATCCCAGCATCATACAAACTTTCAGTGACATATATTCAATAAGGAGGTGTTAAAACCCCAACCATAAGCCTAGCTCTTAAATTACTAATCCCCTCAAACCAATATTTTCATTTCGGATAATCGTTCCTAGTATAATATGTATCAATTTCTTGAAATTCAGGAGGATTTACAATCCTCATATTGAATGCTTTTAGTTGTGCAACAAAATAATTAAACATTACCAAGCTTGAA
Organism: Blepharisma japonicum; assembly: GCA_949751835.1. Lineage (NCBI taxonomy): Eukaryota > Ciliophora > Heterotrichea > Heterotrichida > Blepharismidae > Blepharisma > Blepharisma japonicum. The sequence continues at coordinate 20,604 of CATKHK010000185.1, read as the reverse complement.
TCATCATGAAAGACCACAAAATCTTTTCAGCCAAAAATCACTGCGAGGTTTAATATGACTTGTGTATTGAAGGTATCGCTTTTTATAACTGTCATAAATTCGGGAAAAGTTTTATAATTTTCTGTAATACTAGAAGGAGCGTATGGAGAGATATGGGGCATTGAACAATTGAGAGCCCTCAATGTATAAATATAACCAATAGTCATCCATGGATAAAGCGAAGTTAAATAGCCAACACCAGGGTTTTTAAGTAATTTAGAAAAGCAGGAATATGCATAATCTGCATTATATATTGTTACTCCACAATCTGTATCTGTAACTATTATTTCAAAGCCATCCAAAGCATAAATGCTTTTTCAATAGCTTAATGCATAAAACTCTCCATATGTCAAAGATGTTGCCAATCGTGTAGGATCGGATCCTGGATTTGTGGTTCCATCTGCAATTCATATATTTAAATTTGTAGTAGGAGAGTTTGGAATTATAGAAGAATTTCCTGGAAATTTTAAAGAGTTTAAAATGGACAAAAATCCATTAAAAATATTTCCTACTATAATCTTTTCACTATTTTTGATATTTAATAAAGTAAAGTTAGATATTGGATGATGATCAACTGTATTTTTATTTAAAAATGCAACCAAATCTGAATTATCAGATTCCGAAGGATATTCAAGAAGCAGATTTAAAAATTTTATAAGTGCTCAGCTTTGATAGCTATAATAGCTATCAACATTTTCTAATCCTGATTCTGTATAAGATATAACTCCATTTCCATACAAATTTCATGAACCTTCATTTCCTACCACTACTCCAGTCCCATTAGTGAGCAAATCATGCTCTTCTAAACTTTTTAGAAGCATTTTTGTGCTTTCTCCTTTATTCAAAATCATAATATTTCTAATCCCTGTAGGCTGAATTTGTTTTCCTATAAATAAATCTGCTGATGTTTTATTGTTGCTATTTGAAAAATAAAATCATTGGCACTCTTTTTGTAAAAAATAATTATCTTGATTATAAATTTCATCAGAAATTACTAAAAAAGTTGTTCAATTTAAATACGAAAGGACACTTGATAAAGCTTGAATTTGATTTTCCCATGAATTGTGAGTAAAAAACTCTCAATTGGAATAAGCACCAACTGGCGTATTAGTTTCAATTAAAATTATGTGCTTTTCTTCAGCAAGCTGTACTAATGATTTTGATAAAGATATACTAAAAGTCATATCAAAAATAATATCTGGACTAACCAAAAGCTTTTCAATATCCCAAATGCTTTCAATGGAAACTAAATTAAATGAAAATTGACCTTGAAAATTTTGTTGCAGTAAAATCGTCAAATTTGAAGCAAGGTTTGAATCTGTAAAAGAGCTGACGATTATATCAACCATCAACTGAGATTTTGCAAGAATAATTGAGCAAGATATAACTCATAAAGCCCACATTGATTATTTAATATTCTATGATAAACATTTTGTATTATTTTTTATTATTGGTTTGGGGAAAAAAGAGATTTTGAGACTATAGTAAAAATAATGCATCAGGTATATTAATATTGATATCAGAACTTATTAATTTGGGAGTACGGTTGACTTAACAAGATTTATTTTATTTTCTAAATTTTCTACTATCTGCGCTAAATATTAAGAAATTATTAAAGAATAGCGCAAATGTTGAAAAATAAAATTTACGTAATTTGTTACTTTTTAATTGTTATTTAAATATTAACAAATTAATTCCAAATAGCTACAATTATCTAAAATATATTGCAGCTTCATAATGAATTGGTCGTGTAATTAAGACAAAAAATTGGTCTTGCGTCATTAAGCTCCAGATTTTAATGGCTATTATAGTATTTTTGTTTCTCATAAAAGATGATCATTGATCTATTGAAGCGATTGATAAGGGTTTTTTTTTCTTTTCAATGAGCTGCTCAATGAAGCCTATAAAACATAAATTCAATTTTTCGATTAATTTCAATTTCTTAACAATTTATTTATATAATTTAGTGCAAATATCTAAAAAATATCCATAAAAGCGAACAAGTTGCGAATCAAAATGGAAGCTATTAATACTCTTAAGATATATTTTTTGTAAAAAATGCTTAAAGGATTTTGTAATCAGTAAAAATGACTAACTTGTATATTAAACATATCACTTTTAGTCACTCTCATGAATTCAGGGAAATTTGTTTGATTTTCTAAACCTGCAAAAGTAGAATATTGAGAAATCTGTGGTATTGAATAATTTAAAGCTCTCAATTTATAGATGTAATCAAGGCTTACATATGGATAAGGCGTTAATAAATAGCCTACACCAGGAGTAGCTAGTATTTTAGAAAAGCAAATATATCCATAAGTTGCATCAAACTGAGTGGCTCCACAATCAGTGCTAGTTACTGTTATTTCAAAGAGATCTAAAGCATGAATTCTTTTCCAATAGCTTAGAGTATAAAATTCTCCATTTGCTACTGATTGTACTGCGATATTAGGAGAGGATCCTGGATTGGTAGTTCTTGCTTAAATAAAAAGAAAAAGGAATTTTTCAACTCAAATGTTTACAAGCTATATGATTTTTTATTGTTTTTGTGCTAAAATTTATTTAAGGATTATATTTTGATTTCTTCATAAATTTAATCATAAATAATATTTATTATTTAAAAATACTAGCTTAAAAATATATTTGACAATATATCATATTTTTCTTATATGACATTTAAAAAAGCATCATTATCTTCTTTAAATTATTAATAAATTAAACTCATACAATAAATAAATTAATGAATATGAAGCTCTTTACGATATAATATTTTTTCAGCAGCAGTGCAAATTCAGAATGAATCCAAAAATATAAATTGAATGCAAGGTTGAGTATTTTATTGGTTTTAATAGAAAATACTCATAAATCCTGGATTTACTTAACTTATTACCAAAAATAGGGGTTCAATTTCTATTTATGAGTAAAGTTACGTAATATTTATTTTATAGTAGAATTATTTTTATTCTACAATATTAGTGTTAAAAAAATATTTCTGGATATAATCTATAAATAGAAAAAGAGTCCTTAATAATAAAAGTTTACATTAATTCGATTGCGAAATTATAAGATTTATCGCCACCTTCTAATATTTATTATTAATCTTGTGAATTTAATTCTGGCTATGATCTGAAATTCGTTGACTTTGCAGTCGAGAGCAAACTTGGGATACTTTAACTTTGAATTATTAATCCAGATATTATTAAAATTATCCATATTAAGTAATGCAGTCTAAAGTAAATAGCCAAAGGAATATAATAAAACTTAATTTTTAAATTCTTTGGATATCATAATTGCCTTAGTCGTATAAATAATTGACTTGGTATCAATAATTGAATCTTTTATATTTGATTCGTTTTTATTCTCTATCAGAGTGCTTTTCATTTTATTAAGTTCTGTAGCAGCTATTTTGTTTCCCAATGAAAATTTGAATAAAATCGCGATATCTACTGTTTTTTCTGTGTAGAGTAAACTTGGACATCATTTGCATTGAATTGCAATCCCTATAGCTATAAATATGCAGAATGTCGAGTATTGAAGAGCAAGCCAGAGTATTATTGAATCAAAATTTACGATTCAGTAAATAGTTGATAGCATAAAGCTTGATAAAATAGCTAGATATGATATAATCAGCCACAAATTCATTCGATGATAGTTATAAGGCATTTGCTTATAGCATAACCCAATTAAAATGACAAATAAAATAATACAGCATAAGCCATGCAAAGATTCATCGTAAATTCTTATGGTTTTATTCAGAGCAACAATAATAAGCTGAAAAATTGTTTTTTCTATAATAAAAAGTGGTTTGGTTTTGATATTAGTATTTTCGTTAATATTTTCAAAATAATGTTTAAAATACAAAGAAAGAGGGATATAAACTACTAAAGAAGATATTGAAAGAATCCCTCATAAAATGTATTTATTATCCCAACAATAAGTATTGCAGTCCTGCCTTATAAATGAATCAGTAAGATATGAACTAATTCCTTGGTCACATTGAAAAATACTTAAAAGTACAGAAACAATAGGTAAAAATGCTATATTTGTAATCAAAGGCAAAAGCAACAAAGAAAGATTTTTAATATGCTGTAGCATAATCCTTAGACAATTATTCATCTTATAAAGCAATAAAATTGCTATAAAAATCAAATAGAAACAAATTCCCATAGCTGTGTACAAATAAGCCCAATAAATATCTCCTTTAACTGTATAATCAAAATTAACTAATGAATAAGTGCACAATAATGCCAACCATTTATTCCATCCACTTATATCTGGCCCTTGAGATATAAATTGAAAAAATTCTATTGCTATTATTGCCATCAAAATATAATCTTCAAACTGTACCAAAGACGATATCATTAATTTACTAATACTTAGGTAGCTTCATAACTTTTTTCACATAATAAATGACTCAATAATCGAAATAACAATCAATGCAGCAGAAATTCCATATAAAACTCCAGAGCCTTTTTCAGAGCGAGAAATCATTCTTGCTCGAAAAGGGCAACCATTTTCATACCCTATAATAGCTGAAGGTACATTTGTAGTATTATCATATCACATAATAGCCTTATAAAAAGTAAATAATTGGGCAACGCTGGGATCGTATTCTCCTACAAGTTCCTCATATAGTTTACCAGAGCTCTGGTCCCATTTTATGCTATGAATCCCGATTGTTGGGAGACTCCTCTGATTACCTCCTGACTCAATTGATATTGTCCCAGAACACCCTATGAATTTTTGTTTTCTTAAATTTGCGTTTATCACTTGATAATCCTTAACATTTTGACCTTTTTGTATAGTAAATTCTATCCCATGTAGAAGCAGCATTGCAGAATCAAAACATAAACAGCGAAAATCTGTATCACTCATATACGCTTTTATATAACCATCCCTCAGCATTTGCCCATAATCTCCAATCCACTCAGCCTGAGCAATAACAACCGCTCCATATAGTAAATCAATAAGTTTTCTTCGTTGGACTTCATCATTTTCCCACGCAAGTGCATAAGTAAGTCTAGCATTGGCTAAAAACATTGCATCTCCCTTCCTTATCCCAGCATCATAGAAACTCTCAACGATATACATTCAATAAGGAGGTGTCAAAAAACCAACTACAATCCTAGCTCTAAATTTTATTATCCCCTTAAACCAATATTTTCATTTGGGATAATCATCCCTAGTATAATATGTATCAATCTTTTGCAATTCAGGAGGATTTACAATCCTCATATTGAATTTTTTTAGCTGTGCAGCAAAATAATTAAACATTGCCGAGCCTGCATCATCATAAATGACCATAAAATCTTTTCAGCCAAAAACCACTGCGAGGTTTAAAATGACTTGCGTATTGAAGGTATCGCTTTTTATAACTGTCATAAATTCAGGAAAAGTTGTATAATTTTCTGTAATACTGGAAGAAGTGTATGGAGAGATATGGGGTATTGAACAATTGAGAGATCTCAATGTATAAATATAGCCAATAGCCATCCATCAATAAAGCGAGGTTAAATAGCCAACACCAGGAGTTTTAAGCAATTTAGAAAAGCAAGAATAAGCGTAATCTGGATCATATATTGTTACCCCACAATCTGTGTCTGTAACTGTTATTTCAAAGCCATCTAAGGCATGCATACTTTTTCAAATGCTTAATGCATAAAACTCTGCGTATGTTACAGTTGTTGCTAACAGGTCAGGATTGGCTCCTGGATTTGTTGTTCCATCTGCAATTCATATATTTATATCTGTAGTAGGAGAGTTTGGAGCTATCGAAGAATTTCCTGGAAAATTTAAAGAGTCTAAAATAGCCAAATTTCCATTAAAAATATTTCCTGCTATAATTTTTTCACTATTTTTGATATTTAATAAAGTAAAGTTAGATATTGGATGATGACCAACTGTATTTTTATTTAAAAATTCAACCAAATCTAGAGGATCGGGTGCTAAAGGGCATTCTAAAACTAGGTTTAAAAATTTTATAAGCGCTAAGCTTTCATAGCTATAATAATTATCAGCATTTTCTAATCCTGATTCTGTATAAGATATGACTCCATTTCCATACAAATTTCATGAACCTTCATTTCCTACTACTACTCCAGTCCCATTAGTGAGCAAGTCATGCTCTTCTAAACTTTGTAAAAGTATTTTTGTGCTTTCTCCTTTATTCAATATCACAATATTTCTAATCCCTGTAGGCTGAATTTGTTTTCCTATAAATAAATCTGCTGATGTTTTATTGTTGCTATTTGAAAAATAAAATCATTGGCACTCTTTTTGTAAAAAATAATTATCTTGGTTATAAATTTCATCAGAAATCACTAAAAACGTTGTTCAATTTAAATACGAAAGGACACTTGATAGAGCTTGAATTTGATTTTCCCATGAATTATGAGTAAAAAATTCTCAATTAGAATAAACATCAACTGGTGTAGTAGTTTCAATTAAAATAATGTGCTTTTCTTCAGCAAGCTGTGCTAATGATTTTGATAAAGATAGACTAAAAGTCATATCAAAAATAATATCTGGATGAACCAAAAGCTTTTCAATATCCCAAATGCTTTCAATGGAAACTAAATTAAATGAAAATTGCCCTTGAAAATTTTGTTGCAGTAAAATCATCAAATTTGAAGCAAGGCTTGAATCTGTAAAAGAGCTGACGATTATATCAACCATCAACTGAGATTTTGCAAGAATAATTGAGCAAGATATGAATCACAAAGTCCACATTTATTATTTAATATTCTATGATAAATATTGACATCAGAATTTGATTTAATCTGGCATAATGATTTAGATGGAAGTCCTCTTATAATTTTTTGAGTTTTTTTCAAAAATAGTTATTTAGTATGATAGATATTTAATACAAATCCTTAAATAATAAGCAATATCATTACTTACTAATTCAAAAACTCAAGGATATTTTGTTTTTGGGTTTCTTATAAATGATAAAATTATTGCTTTAATTGAAAAATTAGAATTTTAAATAGATGTAAGCTTTTCTAATTTATTAATTATGGAAAATGTCTAAAGAGTTCAAGTTATATAAAGAAGTTATAAATATAAAATCTATCCTATATCTTATTACGATTATTTACTTAACTGAATTCTAAGTCAAATCTATAAATGCAAATAACATTTTAATTATGAATTTAAGTAATAAGTAAACATTTTTATTCTTTAAAATATTTTAAAACAGAGTAATATGGTTGACTTAACACGAATTGAGCATTGCATTTTATTTTCTATTCAAACTTTTTGAATTCTATAGGATCAATTTTTTTAAGAAAAAGTGTTGCATATCAATTTTTAATATTATTTATTATAATATTCTATATTTGAGAATCCAAGGAAAGGGTGAATATTGATTTATTGTAGCCTTTGACAATTTATTTTAGTTTCGCCAATTAGCCTCTAAATGAAGCAAACAAATTCCAATTTGCCTACGCTCTTTGCCAAAAAACAAATTTAATTTTGTAGAATTTTCTTATATAAAATTAAATTTTAGTTTACTATTAAGTCTAGCTATTTACCCCTCTTGCAATCTTTATTGCTCCATCAATATAAAACTCAGCCAAGAATTTTTATCGTAAAAAAGACTCTTTCAAATTTCGATAATAATTACTAAATTTTAAAAACTAATAAATCAAAGCTAGCAATAGCTAATTATTTTGCTTTTGCAATAACATTGCTTTGAGTTAAAAATAAAACTTATTGCATTATTCAAATAAGTCTTTGATTAATTATTCCTAAATATCAATTTATGAAGCTTATATCTGCATTTTATTAATTGATATTTTTATTAGATTTTAAATCAATTATAATTTTCATTTCTGCGTTCCACCAGCCCATTATCTATACGTCATGAAATTTGATATTAAAAGATTAGCTTCCACAAAATATCTTTTAAATATATAAAAATTTTAATTTGTGCTTCATATTTTGATGAAATCATTGCTCTAGCAGGCTATCTATTAATAATAAATGATATTTATTTTTTTCAGATAAGTAAATACTTAATTTTTAAATTATTCGAATATGATAATTTTCTTAGACTTTTATAAATACTAAATTGGAATCAATAATTGAATCTTTTATATTTGATTCGTTTTTATTCTCTATCAGAGTGCTTTTCATTTTATTAATTTCAGCAGCAGCTATTTTGTTTCCCAATGAAAATTTGAAAAAAATAGCGATATCTACTGTTTTTTCTGTGTAGAGTAAACTTGGACATAATTTGAATTGAATTACGATCCCTACAGCTATAAATAAGCAGAATACCGAGTATTGAAGAGTAACCCAGAACACTACTGAATCAAATTTTGTCATTCAATAAATAGTTGATAGCATAAAGCTTGATAAAATAGCTAGATATGATATAATCAGCCACAAATTCATTCGATGATAGTTATAAGGCCTTTGCTTATAGCATAACCCAATTAAAATGACAAATAAAATAATACAGCATAAGCCATGTAAAGATTCATCGTAAACTCTTATAGTTTTATTCAAAACAACAATAATAAGCTGAAAAATTGTTTTTTCTATAATAAAAAGTGGTTTGGTTTTTATATTAGTATTTTCATTAATATTTTCAAAATAATGTTTAAAATACAAAGAAAGAGGGATATAAACGACTAAAGAAGATATTGAAAGCATCCCTCATAAAATGTATTTATTATCCCAACAATAAGTATTGCAGTCTTGCCTTATAAATGAATCTGTAATATTTGAACTAATTCCTTGGTCACATTGAAAGATACTTAAAAGTACAGAAACAATAGGTAAAAAAGCTATATTTGCAACCAAAGGCAAAAGTAGCAAAGATAAACTTTTAATATGTTGCAGCATAATTCTTAATAGATTATTATTCATCCTATAAAATAATAAAAATGCTGTAAAAATCAAATAGAAAGAAATTCCTATAGCTGTGTACAAATAAGCCCAATAAATATTCCCTTTAACTGTATAATCAAAATTAGCCAGTGAATAGGTTCATAATAATGTTAGCCATTTATTCCATCCACTTATATCTGGCCCTTGAGATATAAATTGAAAAAAATCTGTTACTATTATTGCCATCAAAATATAATCTTCAAACTGAATCAAAGATGGTATCGTTAATATATCAATGCTTAAGTAGCTTCATAGCTTTTTTCACATAATAAATGACTCAATAATCCAAATAACAATCAATGCAGCAGAAATTCCATATAAAACTCCAGAGCCTTTTTCAGAGCGTGAAATCATTCTTGCTCGAAAAGGGCAACCATTTTCATACCCTATAATATCTGCAGGTACATTTGTAGTATTATCATATCACATAATAGCCTTATAAAAAGTAATTAATTGGGCGACGCTGGGATCGTATTCTCCTACAAGTTCTTCATATAGTTTACCAGAGCTCTGGTCCCATTTTATGTTATGAATCCCGATTGTTGGGAGACTCCTCTGATTACCTCCTGGCTCAATTGATATTGTCCCAGAACACCCTGTAAATTTTTGTTTTCTTAAATTTGCGTTTATCACTTGATAATCCTTGACATTTTGACCTTTTTGTATAGTAAATTCTATCCCATGTAGAAGTAGCATTGCAGAATCAAATGCTAAACATCGAAAATCTGTATCGCTTATATAGGCTTTTATATAACCATTCCTTAGCATTTGTCCATAATCTCCAATCCACTCAGCCTGGGCAATAACAATTCCTCCATATAGTAAATCAATAAGTTTTCTACGTTGAACTTCATCAGTTTCCCATGCAAATGCATAAGTAAGTCTAGCATTGGCTAAAAATATTGCATCTCCCTTCCTCATCCCAGCATCATACAAACTTTCAGCGACATATATTCAATAAGGAGGTGTCAAAAATGCAACCAATAGCCTAGCTCTTAATTTTATAATCCCCTTAAACCAATCTTTTCATTTGGGATAATCATCCCTAGTATAATATGTATCAATTTCTTGAAATTCTGGAGGATTTACAACCCTCATATTGAATGCTTTTAGTTGCGCAAGAAAATAATTAAACATTACCAAGCTTGAATCGTCATGAAAGACCACAAAATCTTTTCAGCCAAAAATCACTGCGAGGTTTAATATGACTTGTGTATTGAAGGTTACGTCTTTTATGACTGTCATAAATTCGGGAAATGTTGTATAATTTTTTGTAATAGTAGAAGGAGCGTATGGAGAGATATTGGGTATTGAGCAATTGAGAGATCTCAATGTATAAATATAACCAATAGTCATTCATGGATAAAGTGAAGTTAAATAGCCAACACCAGGGGTTTTAAGCAATTTAGAAAAGCAGGAATATGCATAATCTGCATTATATATTGTTACTCCACAATCTGTATCTGTAACTGTTATTTCAAAGCCATCCAAAGCATAAATGCTTTTTCAATAGCTTAGAGCATAGAACTCTCCATATGTCAAAGATGTTGCCACTCGTGTAGGATCGGCTCCTGGATTTGTAGTTCCATCTGCAATTCATATATTTACATTTGTAGTAGGAGAGTTTGGAATTATAGAAGAATTTCCTGGGAAATTTAAAGGGTTTAAAATGAACAAATTTCCATTAAAAATATTTCCTACTATAATCTTTTCACTATTTTTGATATTTAATAAAGTGAAGTTAGATATTGGATGATGATCAACTGTATTTTTATTTAAAAATGCAACCAAATCTGGATTATCAGATTCCAAAGGGTATTCAAGAAGCAGATTAAAAAATTTTATAAGTGCTAAACTTTCATAGCTATAATAACTATCAGCATTTTCTAATCCTGATTTTGTATAAGATATGACTCCATTTCCATACAAATTTCATGAACCTTCATTTCCTACTACTACTCCAGTCCCATTAGTGAGTAAGTCATGCTCTTCTAAACTTTTTAAAAGTATTTTTGTGCTTTCTCCTTTATTCAAAATCACAATATTTCTAATCCCTGTAGGCTGAATTTGTTTTCCTATAAATAAATCTGCTGATGTTTTATTGTTGCTATTTGAAAAATAAAATCATTGGCACTCTTTTTGTAAAAAATAATTATCTTGATTATAAATTTCATCAGAAATCACTAAAAACGTTGTTCAATTTAAATACGAAAGGACACTTGATAAAGCTTGAATTTGATTTTCCCATGCATTGTGAGTAAAAAACTCTCAATTGGAATAAGCATCAACTGGTGTATTAGTTTCAACTAAAATAATGTGCTTTTCTTCAGCAAGCTGTGCTAATGATTTTGATAAAGATATACTAAAAGTCATATCAAAAATAATATCTGGACTAACCACAAGCTTTTCAATATCCCAAATCCTTTCAATAGAAATTAAATTAAATGAAAATTGGCCTTGAAAATTTTGTTGCAGTAAAATCGTCAAATTTGAAGCAAGGTGGTAATCTGTAAAAGAGCTGACGATTATATCAATCATCAACTGAGATTTTGCAAGAATAATTAAGCAAGAAATAACTCATAAAGCCCACATTGATTATTTAATATTTTATGATAAATATTTTGTATTATTTTTTATTATTGGTCTGGGGAAAAAAGAGATTTTGAAACTCAAGGAAAAATAATTCATCAGTAATATTAATATTGACATCAGAGCCTATTAATTTGTGAGTACGGTTGACTTAAAAATATTTCCTTTATTTTTAAATTTTCGAAATTCTATTTAACTAATTTACCACCTTTTGAAATTCAAAAAAAGTGATAACTGTACATAATAAACCTAAACATCATTTGCATTTGATTAGAATGCTATTGTATTGAATATATATCAAGAAAGTATTGAAGAATAGCTCAAAGGTTGAAAAATAAAATTTTATGTGCTTTGTCACTTTTAATTGTTTATTTAAATATAAACAAATTAATTCCAAATAGCCATAATTATCTAAAATATTTTGTAGCTTCATAATGAATTGGTCGTATAATTAAGACAAGAAATTGGTCTTGCATCATTAAGCTCGAGATTTTAATGATTATTATGGTATTTTTGATTTAAATGTTTCTCAGAAAAGATTATCACTGATCTATTGAAGTGATTGATAAGCTTTTTTTTCTTTAATGAGCTGTTCAATGAGACCTATAAAACATAAATTCAATTTTTCGATTCAAATATTTACAAATTTCAATTTCTTAGCATCTTCAACAAATTACTTGTTTCCTAGTTTTTTCCAGCTCATAAGCCTCATTTATTCAATTAAAAATTATAAAATAATACAAATTATTATACTTTTACTTGCTATAACTAATTCCCTATCTTGGTGAACAGGCAAAATTGTTGAAAAAATACAACTTTAGAAAAAGAAACTTATGAGTGATTAGTATACAATATTTTTGATATATCAATCCCCCTTCATCGAACTGTCCTTATTTATTTTATTGGTTGCTATATAAAGTTTTGCTAGTAGGATTGGAATTTACAAATTTCTTACTTATTAGTGAAAATTTTTATTCAATTTGATTACTTTTTAGTAATATAAACTTTAGTCCCTTTGAAACATAAGCTCCCAAATCATAATTTCAGTTTTTAGAAATTTCAGATAATTTAATTTATATTAAAATTATTATAAAAATATTCTCTTTTATAATGAGAAAATTTTTAATTATAATCTAGAGTAAATTACACTGTTCATTAAGCATTTTATTGAAGTCCTTAATAAATTTACAAAATGAGCTTTTTAACTATCTTGGTCTTTATTTGGCATAATTACATGATAAATATTACTTAAATAACGCCTTCTGACTCAATTATATATGAAATGGTAGTTCATTTTCTAAAAGAAGATACATCATTCTAGCAAGCCAATTCTTTTACGGATATCAGAAGCTATGATACCTCTGGCAATTATTGAACCATTTTTTATATACTTCATGCGCCTTAGTAGGCTTATATATAGAGGGATTGAGATAGCCAGATGAGAAGCCTTAACATCCATTTTACATAAAGTAAGCAAGATGACAATCATAATGAAGAGCAAAGCAATTAATAATTAAGAACTAAACGAAAATTTAGTCGAAAGAATTGCAAACTTAAAATAGTTCTTCTCTCACTCTGCTAGGTTTGCAGAGATTTCGCGTTAAAATACATTAAGCCTAGTTTATGGAAATTAAATTCAAAAAATGGTTTAAAAGGATAAACCATTTTGATAAGCAAGTAAGACATTTTTTATAATATCTTTATTTTAATTTAATTTTTAATTTAATTCCTTAGATTAATATTGATAAGTATCTTGCCTTTTGTTCCTTTTTTTATAGAATTTAGTTTGAAAACTAATAATATAAGTTTTATCGTTTATAATAATTATAAAATGTTATTGCTTATTTAAGAATTCTATTGATATAGATTCTGATATTTTTATACATTTCATTAAAAAATGATAATTTGAATTTGCTAATATTAATATAAATGCTAAAGCTAAAAAAACTATAATTTGGTTTATCCGAGAAGAAGAAAGTATTATTTTCTAAAATGCAAAGTTTCAATAATGGCCAGATCAAGCATTATAATGGTGTTAGTTTTTTTCTTGTATATCATGTATGTGAAATAAGATGGCGTTTGAATAAACAAAAAAAAGAAGAATATAATGTGCACCTGTCTAGAAAGCGAAAATAGAGCCATAAGCAATTATTTATATTTCTTAAAATATGAATTACAGTGAGGAATGCATAAAGCGGAATAAAGCTTTAATATTTTTTAGCTAGGTGAATCAAGATGGCATTATAAAGACAAAAAAAATCAAAAAATCAAAATGTGCTTCTTGCCAAAAAGCGGAAATTGTATCTACAATTGATTGTTAAAATATGAAATTTCAGTGCTCATAGCATAAAGCGGAATAAAACTTTTGATTTTTCTAATGTGCTGATGAATCAAGATTGCGATTGAACAAATAGAAATATAAAAAATCAGAATTTGCATCTGTCTAGAAAGCGGAAAAAAAGCTAAAAAAAGTGTTGAGTTCCAGTGAGAATCGCATAAAGAGGAATAATACCTTAATTTTTGTTAATATTTGCAAAACATTTTTTAAATTTAATTTCCAAAACTGGGCTTAAGTTATTATAACGTGAAATCGCTGAAAGCCTAGCAGAGTGAGAGAAGAATTATTTTAATTGTGAAGTCGTTTCGGCTAAATTTTAGTTAAATTCTAAATTTAAAATTACTTTGTTCCTCACTTATGATTTCCCCCTGACTCACTTTCTGTGAATGGATGCTAAGGCTTCTCATCTGTCTATCTCGGTCCCTTTATATATAAGCCTATTAAGGTGTTTGAGCTATAGAAAAATATATTTTCCAAGCTATCATAGATTATATGAATAAAACAATAAAAATTTAAGATCAGTATCCGCATCATCTTTGCTTATTATCCTTTTTTTCAAATGCCTGCCATTTGCATCAAGCAAAACTCTTATAATTATAGCAGAATGAATCCTTGCCTAATTATTTCATATTTAGATATTTTATAATTTTTTTATATTATCATCTATTTATTGCCTTACAAAATTTGATTCTGTATATTGTAGATTATTGTGCAATATTTGGTCTGGCTTATCTTAATAGGGATCCAGGAAATCTTCCAAATTTATTATTAACTATAAAGAAACACATCGCAATTTTTCAAATTTTTAATTGGAATCTCTTTTCTGCTAATAGCATAAATAAAATAGCAGAAAATAAATATTTAAATGATAAGAATGCTGTAGAAGTTAATATTCAAGATTTCTTTCTATATCAAATATTTATATTCATATAATATTATGTTTTATAATGTATTAAATTAATTTAATTTATTAGAATGCTCATTAACTTTCTTAGTGAATTTTTTTATTGATAAATTGTCATTAATTTCGCTTTCCACTTAAACCAATGTATTGAGCATATTATAGGTATGCTTTCTGACACTTAATTTCAAACAAAATAGTCTTTTTTATTTTTAGAATTACTGAATAGTTATTTTTTTATTCATTTAATTAATGAGACCTATATTAATATTTCAATAGTGATAGATTGATTGAAACACTGTTCTTTGTAATTAAGATAGTATTCTTAATAATAATAAAAATATTAAGATTAATTAGATAGATTTATACATTGAGATATATCCGTTATCCACTTTACCAAGTGATTTAATGAAAATTAATAATGGGGTTTTTAAGTATTTTTGTTTGGAAAATTATTTTCGTAGCGAGCCAAATTGCTGTTGATATAATTTACAGTTCTTTTACAGATTTAGGCTTTGCTGAAAATTTGACTGCTTTGGTTAAAAATAATCTTAAGGATGACCTTGAATTGAGCATGGTCGACTTTGAGATTTTTTGGAATAGAAGCCAGTCAACATATAGCCCAGATATAATTTTTGACATTACTTTCAGCACTTCATTATCAGAATCGATCAAAAAGCTTGCTGAAGAGAAAAACATTATAATTGCCAGCATTAATAAAAATCTTGGAACTCATAGTGACTGGGAATTTTTTATTCACAATTCTTGAAAAAGCCAAATTGAAGCTTTATATGGGATTCTTTCTTATTTAAATTGGCAAACCTTTATTGTTATTTCTGATAATATAAGCAATGAATTACGTGAAGATTTTGCTTATTATTTTTCTGATCAGGATTACCAGTGGCTATCTTTCCCCAATAGTAATAGTGAAGACTCAGCAAATTTATTTATAGGAAAAGTAATCCAGCCAAGCGGTATAAGAAACATTGTGATTTTAAATCAAGGCGAAAGCACAAAACTACTCTTGAAAGCCTTAGAAGGAAAGAGTTTGCTTACTAATGGAACTGGAGTAGTTGTGGGAAGTGAAGGTTCTTGAGGATTATATGGAAATGGAGTCATTAGCTGTGTAGAAACAGGATTAGAATATGCTGATAGTTATTATAGTTATGAAGGCTTTTCATTTATCAAATTTTTGAAGCTTATTTTAAGTTTAGATCTATCATCTAGCTCTCTCTCACTTTTCCAGAAATTGAATATTTATTATAATCAGCAGTTAGGAAACTCAAATGGAATAGAAAATTTAGCAGTCAAAGAATCTAATCTAAAGCCTAATTGCTTTATTACCAATTCATGTGCAGTTGATAATTATCCTATTTCAAATTTTACTCTTCTTAATACAAAAATAAGCCAAAAATTCATATCTGGAAATATATACAAAGGAAACTTAACTGTTTTTAGTCCTCTTACTTATCCAGGAGACTCTTCCATAATCCCAAACTCTCCAGTTACCTATATCAATATTTGGTATGATGATAATGCACTAATATTACCTGCAATGTTTTATACTTTTAGTTATTGAAAAAATTTGCACTTATTAGATGGTTTTGAGATTACAACCACTCCGCTTAGTTGTATAAATTATGCATATGATCAAAATCTCATGTTTGCTTGCTTTTCTCATGCATTAGCTGCATCTCCTGTAGGATTTATAACATCAATTTACCCTCAAGCCAGTATTCCCTATATATATATATTGAGATCTTTAAATTGTTCGATGCCAAATGTTTCTCCATACTCTCCTTCAAGTATTACTCAAAGTAAAGCAGCATTCCCTGAGTTCATGACAGTTGCAAAAGATATAAATTTTAATGGACAAGTTATACTTGATCTAGCAAAGGTTTTTGGCTGGAAAAACTTTATAGTCCTTTATGATGATCTAAATGAAGAATATTACACATATTTCATATCATTAGCAGAACAATTTGGCATGGAAATTGCAAATAGTCCTGACACACGGAAAATAACCTCAAATTATACTGTAGACAAATATTCAGAATGAAAAGGCTGGTTTGAAGAAATAATAAGCTTGAAGGTTAGACTTTATGTCATTTTTTTATATTTTCCTTCATGGATCTATGTCATTGAAAGCTTTTATGATGCAGGACTTAGAAGAGGAGATGCCATTTTTTTTTCAAATTCAAGGATAGCATACGCACTTCAATTCGAATCTGATCCTTCACAGTCAAATAAACTTATAGAGCTGCTATATGGAGCTATTATTGTTTGCCAAGCTGAATGAGTTGGAGAATATGGAAAAATTACGGAAAATGACTATATAAAAGAATATGGGGGATATACAATTTTTCATTGCTTTCCTTTTGACGCTACAATGCTCCTCTTCCATGGAATAGAGTTTACTATAAAGCAAGGCCAAAATGTGAAAGATCCTTTAGAATTGAATAAAAATGTGAGAAAACAAAAATTTGTGGGGTGCTCTGGGATTGTATCAATTGATCCAGATGGCAATCAGAGAAGCTTACCTACAATCGGGATTTTTAACTTGCGCTGAGATAATAATTCACTAGCTTTATATGAAAACCTTGTAGGAAAATATGATAGCAGCAGTTTACAACTGATTACTTTATATAGTAGCGTAATATGGTATGATAACTCTACAATAACGCCTACTGACTCAATTGTTTATGAAAATGGCTGCCCATTTCCTAAAAGGCAGATTTCTCATTCTGAAAAAGGTGCAAGCGTATTATACGGAATATCAGTAGCTATAATATCTCTTACAATTATTGAGTCTTTTGTTATATGGAAAAAATTGTGAAGTGAAATAAAAATTGAAAAATTAATAGTCCCTGCACGTATACATTTTGAGGATTATTTTCTTATGGGAACATTAGCTCTTGATCTCTTGCAATTTATTTCTCAAGGCCCAGATATAAGCGATTTGCATGTATGATTATCACATGTTTGCAGCTACTCGCTGGTTAATTTTGATTCTTCAGTTACAGGGGATATATACTGGGATTATTTATACTCTGCAATGATTATTTCTTGCTATTGAATATTTTCAGCATTTATCTTGCTTTTCAAGCTCTGCAATTTTGATAATTGGCTATTTAGAAATGCAAGAAATTTTGCTTTATTTTTATTGCCAGTAGTTGGAAATATTTTATTTGTGCCTATAATTTCAGTACTTCTAAGTATTTTTCAATGTGACAAAGGAATAGGCACAAATATTTCTGATTCTTTCATAAAAAATGACTGCACAGTACATTGCTGAAATTATAAGTATTCATTATGAGCTGCTTTCTCATTAATTTCTTTAGTAACTTTTATCCCTTTAGCAATTTATTTCAGAAATTATTATGAGGTTATCAATAGCCACAAAATTATAAAAACAAAACCTATTTTTATTATAGAAAAAATAATCTTTCAAGTTATTGCAGTTGCAATGAATAAAACTATAAAGATTTATGATGAATCTTTACATGGACTTTGCTTAATTATCCTTCTTGCCATATTAATTTTTTTATGCTATAAAAATAACCCATATAATTATAGCAGAATGAATCTCTGGCTTATGATTTCTTATTTAGCGCTTTTGTGGAATTTTATATTATCATCACTTTATTGACTTACAAAATTTGATTCATGGATAATGTGATTTTTATTACAATACTTAGTTTGACTTATCTTAATAGTAGCCGGGATAATAGTTCAATGAAAGTGGATTCCAAGCTTATTATTGACTGACAAGACAGTAGATATATCAATATTTTTTCAATTTGGAATGGGTAACAAGATTTCTTCTGAAGAGATAAATAAAATCAAAAAGGATTTAGCGAAAAATAAATATTTTATCAATGAAATAACTCCAAAATCTGATGAGAATTTTATTTCTAACTCAAGTTTAAATATGCAGCTAGATTATGATAACTAATTTGACTTCCCTTTTAATTGACTTTTTAAATTGCTAGTAAAATCATTTTCGAGTTCTTGTGAGATATAGGAGCACATCAATATAGAAAGCGTGCTCATATCATAAAAAATCTTGATATTTTGCGTACCATAGTGGCTATTGAATTAAATTTTAAATGCTAAATTTAGTTAAAGATACTAAATTCTTGATAAAATTGCTTAGTTTTTAATTTCAGCTCACAAACCTTTAATTTAGCATAATTATCAATAGCTTGTAATCAAGAATATATATAGTTTAAAAAAAATTCGTCAAGACTAATAAATCATATCCATTACTCAACTAAAAGTTATAAAATATTTAAATATTACTTATTATTGCTAGAAGAGCTGGGATTGGGATTCAACTGGATAGTAGAGTTAAAATTTGGATACTACTTTATGCTGACGATATAGTGCTAGCTACAGAAAGTCAGCAGATGTTGAGAGAGCTAGTAGGTGTGGCAGAATCATGAGCTAAAGAGTATAGAATTGAAAGTAATCAAGAAAAATCAGAAATCGTAACATTTGGCAGATCAAATCGGCATTTAAACATAAAGAACGTGGAATTTTCTAAGAGAGTACTTAATTACAGTCTAAAACTTGAAAGGGAATTCATTAAGGGAACAGTGATGGGCAAAGTATATGAACTAAATATGAAGATGGAACTGTCTTGAGCAAAAATTGGTGCAAAATGATCGAATATAGTGAGATTTGATAAACTGAGAATCTAAGAACAAAAAGAAACTAGGAGAATCATAAGGACAGGCTGATGGCACACGCCCTGAAACATGTGCATTGATAATTAAAGGAGAAGTTTGGGCAACAACAAGGTTATTTGTGACACTGAATGAAAGAAAGGGATACATAAAGCGAAATCGCTACACCTAATTGAACTCTCATAGGAGGAAAGCAATTGCTTACATATTCAGGCTCAGAGCTGGTTTTAATATAACAGCTGAATCACATAATATAAGGCATTTTGGACAAAATAGCATATGTAAGGGGTGTGGATGAATAAAAGAAGATGATATTCATCTTCTTGATGATTCTTATCTCTATGATTACTTATAGAGTGGAGTTATTATTAGATTTGTAAAAGTGCGGAGTGCTAGATAAAATTATTTATGAAAAATTTAAAATTTGTAGAATGGATTGAAGGAATTCATGAAGAAAAAGCATTAGATGTTCATAACAAGATAAAGAAATTTGTTTATGCGGTGACGAAGATGAGAGAGAGCAGTGCTGCGTTCCAGCGCTGAAGTTAGCAAAATATTCGCAATCCCAAAAAAGTGTCCAAAATTTTTGCATCAAAAAAGACGTAAAATTCTGCACAAGTTCTAGATTTGTGTAAGAGCTATAAATCACATCAACAGTTAGCTGAGAACTAACGAGAGCAACAACTAGCTGAAACAGAATATATAAAAAATTCATTGTGATTTTTTATATCGCCTTATTTAATATTATACTAATTTATTCCATGCAATAATATCCGTATAATTTTTATTTTGATTAGAATGTTCAAGAAGAATATTAATAATAATTTAAAACAAAATTTATAAGCTTAAAAATATATTTGACAATATATCATATTTTTCTTATATGACTTTTTAAAAAAACATCATCATCTCCTTTAAACATCAATAAAGTGAACTTATACAATAAATAAATTAATGATATGAAGTTCTATACAATATAATATTTCTCCGCAGCAGTGCAAATTAAGAATGAATCCCAAAAAATAACTTGAATGCAAGGTTTAGTATTTTATTGGTTTTGATGTATAAATCCTGGATTTACTTAACTTATTATGAAAAAAATAATGGTTCAATTTCTATTTATAACAAAGTTACGCAATATTTATTTTATAGTAGAA
>CATKHK010000184.1:0-25930 GCA_949751835.1 Blepharisma japonicum | reverse complement strand
TTGCCAATTTTTGTAGAATAAGAGTCAATTTCTTTTAAAACTTGTGCAAGGATATTTTGATGACGGCAAAGAGTTTGAGAAAAAGAAGCGATTATATTTGCTCTTGTTTCCTCAATTTTTGATTTTTCTTCTTCAAGAAAGCTAAGGATCGCTTCTTTTGTGCCTTCAACAGGCTCATAAAATAATGAGATGAAATTATGAGGTCCTTTACTAGATCTGCAATGGCTTCCACAGTGCTTCTTGCAAGAATACGTATCTGGAGAAGTGCAGTTGCATGAAAATTCAACTTCTCGGTCACATTTTGACCTATAGCATCTTATGGTGCTCATATTCTTAGGATTATATTTTCCATTAATTTAGACTCCTAAGTCAATTATATTGGACATCAGACCATATGAAATCCTATAACAGTTATTGCAAGTTTAATTTAGATGAAAAAGTTATGATTATCTCTAAGTAAAGCTTGGCTTAACTATTAATCCATTTATTATATAATTCTTTTTGATCTCTTGCTAAGAGAAAAGGTTTATGATATAAGCTTTAAAACATATTTATGATCGCTTTTCTATTTATTTTCGTATCTCATTGCCAAATTTCAAGCTGAAATTCAGTTCTAGTCACTATCAATAAAATTTATCCAAATCAAAATTTTCGATTATTCGTCATGAGATAATAATGCTAACTATAAATAAAATCATTCAAATTGAATGCCAAATAATGAAACCTTTTTAATAGGTTTTGAGAACGAAATTTGGCATCTTTGTCTAAAATGAAAATCCACGCTTGAGCTGTAAATTGTGCAAGAATATGATTGTTTCAACTCTTGATTTTTACTTTGAAATTTAAATGAAAACGCAATCTGGATAATAAAGCTAAAGATGTGCATAAAATAAGGCAAATCAATTATTCAAAATTAATTTATGCTTCCTCTAATTACTATCCTTGAAATGATAGCTCAATATTTCAATAGCAGCTTTATCTGCAGAGTATAGGGCATCATTTAGAATTATAAGATTTTTGATAGTTTTCATTAGTATTTCAAAGATTTAACTTAATATTTGTTATATTTTTATAAACAGATTCATATAGTTTTGGGCTTTTATTTTAAGATTAAAGTTTGCTACTTTAAATGCCAGTTTTATTAAATCTATACTTATAATAAATTGAGATCTAGGAAGAAATATTTTATTATTGATAAGATTAAACATTTTATAAATTTTTAGCTATGTTATAGCATTCCATAGCTTCTTCTCTTCTGCCTAACTCTCTAAGAGCTACTCCTTTATTTGTATAATAAAGTGGTTCATTTGGATTGATTCTAATTGCATCGTTAAAATGTTTTACTGCTTCTTCATATCTCTTTTTATCATAAAGGATACATCCTATGATGTTGTATGCATAAGCATTATTTGGATCAATTCTGATAGCTTCTTTATAGCATTCTATAGCTTCTTCTCTTCTGCCTAACGCATCTAGAGCATCTCCTTTATTATAATAATAACCTTCATAATTTGGATCGATTCTAATTGCATCGTTGTAATGTTTTACTGCTTCTTCATATCTCTTTTCATTATAAAAGATAGCTCCTAGGTGATCGTATGCATCAGCATCATTTGGATCAATTCTGATAGCTTCTAAAAAGCATTCCATAGCTTCTTCTATTCTGGCTAACTTTCTAAGAGCATCTCCTTTATTTTTATAATAATCTGCATAGTTTGAATCGATTCTAATTACATCGTTGTAATGTTTTACTGCTTCTTCATATCTATTTTCATTTTCAAAGATATATCCTATGCCATTGTATGCAGCAGCGTCATTTGGATCAATTCTGATAGCTTCTTTATAGCATTCCATAGCTTCTTCTCTTCTGCCTAACTCATCTAGAGCATTTCCTTTATTATAATAATAACCTGCCCAATTTGGATTGATTCTAATTGCATCGTTGTAATGTTTTAGTGCTTCTTCATATCTCTTTTCATTATAGAAGATTACTCCTATGTTATTGTATGCATCAGCATCATTTGGATCAATTCTGATAGCTTCTTTATACTTTTTTAGTGCTGGGTGTATTTTTTCCATTTCATTCTCAAAGTTCAGGCCCTCTTCAGGATTGCTTTTTAGTTCAAATTGCATTTCATCTGAAATAAATTTGGACTTTTCTTCATAGAAGCTCTTGATAATTATATCAATTTGTCTTCCTATATCACAAAATAGCTCAATGCTCTTTGTTGATCTTGCTGCAAAAATTACTTTTGCTTTATCAACAGCATCATTTGATTGCAAAACTATCAAATTTAAAGCTGAATCTTTCTCTAATCTAGATAGTTTTTGTGTTATCCAGATTTTTTCGGCATAGCTGCCAATTTTTGTAGAATCAGAGTCGATTACTTTTAAAACTTGTTTAAAGATATTTTGATAACTACAAAGAGTTTGAGAAAAGGAAGCGATTATATTTGCCTTTATACTCTCAATTTTTGACTTTTCTTCTTCAAGAAAGCCAAGGATTGCTTCTTTTGTGCCTTCAACAGGCTTGACAAAAATTGAGGTAAAATTATGAGCCTTGTTGCTAGACTTGTAGTGCTTCGCCATGTGGATTTCGCACAAATAAGTTTCAGGAGAAGTGCAGTCGCATGAAAACTCAACCTCATTGTCACACCCTATCTCAAAGCACTTCATATTTTACAATTATATTACCATTAATTTATACTCCTACTCCTAAATGAACTACATCTGAGAAAAGACTTACGGCGTGATTATTGTTGGTTGCGGACATAATGGCTTGGTAGCAGCAAATTATCTCGCTAAAGCTGGTATCAAAGTTTTACTGCTTGAGTGTAGAAATATCATAGGTGGCTGCGCAGTAACTGAGGAAATTATCCTAGGCTTCAAATTCAGTAGAGCATCATACGTTTATACCCTTTTCCGTCCTTAAATTATTTCCGACCTAAACCTACATAAGCACAGCCTTGAACTCCTGCCTCGGGTTCCCTCAGAAAAATGGTAGTTATTTATTACTAGAAGCCGGGAAAGCAGCTGACATCGTAGAAATTGCTAAATTCAGCCAAAAAGATGCTGAGGCTTATCCGAAATACACTGCCCTCATGGAGAAATACAGTGCAGCTATAAAACCTTTATTAGATCAGGCTCCTCCTGATCTCGGGCTATTTTTTAGTAGAAATTCATCAATCAGAAAGTGAAAAGACAATTTTTCTGATTTAATTGCATTCGCTCGGGAACTTATGAAGCTTGAAAAAGACTTGCCTGGGTTTATAGAACTAGTGACAGACCTAGAAAATAAATTTTTAGATCGATGGTTTGAATCGCCAATTTTAAAAGCGATTTTAGGGACTGATGCAATTATTGGAGCTATACTTTCTCCTTCGAGCCCTAATAGTGCTTATGTGCTATTGCATCATGTAATGTGCGGAGAATGGTGTAATGTAAAAGGAGGAATGGAGGGATAAGCCAAGTATTGGAAAAAGCAGCATATGAAAATGGAGTGGAAATCAGAACAGATACTACTGTACGCAAAATTTTAACGAATAACACAAATCAGCCAGTTGCATATGGAGTGGTGCTGGAAAATGGAGAAAAACTATTTTCCAATGTGATTTTAAGCAATGTTGCTACTTTTATCACTTTTTCTAAACTTTAAGACACAGAAACAAAGGAAAAGCTTCCTAGCGACTTTATGGCAGAAATTAACACTATAAACCACACTTCATCAAGCTGTAAAATAAACCTTGCAATTGATAAGCTACCAAATTTCTTATGTGCTTCGCATACTGACGAAATCAAAGGTGGCCCTCATAACAGAGGAACAATTCATTTTGAAACTACTCCATCACAAATAGAAGACGCTTATCAAGACGGAGTCATTGGAATCCCGAGTAGGCAGCCTGTAATTGAATTAACGCTCTCTTCAGTTGTAGATCCTCTTATAGCACCCAAAGGAAAACATGTCGCCTTAATGTTTGTCGATATGCGCCTTATGCATTAAAAAATAATCAGCCTTGGACACAAGCGCTGAAAGAAGAATTTGCTGATAGAGTTTATTCAGTAATTGAAGAATATGCGCCTGGATTTAAAAAGAGCCTCATAGGGAAGCCTAATATTTTGACTCCGGTGGATTTGGAAGAAATTTATGCTATTCCTGGAGGAAATATTTTCTTTGGCTCTATGTCTTTAGATCAGCTTTTTTTTCGAGGCCTGCTCCTAATGGTCAAGATATGAAACTCCTGTGGGCAATTTATTTAATTGTGGAGCTGGAGCTCATCATGGTGGGAGGAGTTATGGGAGCAGTAGGCAGAAATTGTGCTCAAACAGTGTTAAGACAAATAAAATTAATTTAAATTGTACTTGCTAAATTATTATAATTAATGTTGATTTAAATATATTCATAAGTAAATTTTCAGCATGAGTTTTATATGTTTGGATTGTTCATAAAATAATTATAATTATAAAAGGAAAAAATCTTAATTCAAGTTATGATTATCTGCAAGATCTGGTTGCTAATGACATTAAAAAATTTAAATAAGTTCTTAACACTCAAATTTCCAGGAACTTTGAAAGCAATTTATCAGAAAAGGAAAAGCAAATTCAATTTCTCTCCGACTCTTCAAATTCGCAAACTTCAAATAAGTCCAGCTGAGCCTCAAAAAAGTCTCTTTCAAATCTCCTTTCGTGCACAAAATGCCTTAACACCTATAATAATCACGAATTCCTTCCAAAAGGATTGATTTGTGGCAACACTATCTGCAATTCCTGCTTACTATCTAAAGCTCTGTCTCAATAATTTTCTCTTTTTGCCAACACACTGATAAAATTAATTTAATAAAAATTCCTGAAATATTTACTTATGAGACCTTATAGAAGCGTATGATCGAAAAATAATTGAAAATTATGATCATAAGAATTATTGTAAGGAGCATAGCAAAGAAATCGGAATTTACTGTGAAAATGACGCAATTTTTTATGCTTTGACTGTATTATCTCACATAAAGGGCATGATTTTCTGCCACTAACAGATCAAAAATTATTTGAAATGGCAGAAACTAATAGAAAATTTATTCAGGATGCCAAAAATGAATGCAAAAATAAAATAGAAAATGGAGAAAAAGCTATAAATGTGATAGAAGAAGAAGACATAAAACTCGGGAAATTAGTAGAAGGTCATGTGCAAAGTTAGAATGAAGTGAAAAATGATTTTATAGTGGCATTTATGAAGGCGACTTCATATTGTGCAGGGAAAATAGAAAATTATTTAGATATTCATGTGAAAAATCAAACAGAGAGTAGGATCGTTGAAATTTTGTATAGAAATTTAATCGAAAAATCTTCAAGATATTGAGAATATAGAGAAGGAATATGAAAATAAAACTATTGTAGATAAAGTAGGTTGGAATAGAAATGAAATTGAGAAAGTGCCTGATATTCCTAGTATAGAGCCGAATAATGAGGTGACTAGAGAATTAAAAAAGCCAAAAGACCATAGAAGTGATGTATTTGAAATATTCAAAAAATTGATTAATGTTATTTAATTATTTGTTATTATTTAATTCTTGATTTTTAAACAGCAGGAGACAAGAATAATTTTATTATAAATTTTTACTCATAATAATTTTATTTTAAATTTATTTGAACAAGCATTCTTAAATATAGTTCTTTTTCCAACATTGTTAAGTCAAGACAGTGAGCTTGGAAGCTAAAATTGGTAGGAATTAATATGGATTGTTAGAAATTATTCATCCAGGCTATTCAGATCAGTATTAAACACTTAATTGGACCCTTAAAAAATTGCCTCCTAAGATAAGAAGAAAAGGCTCTATTATAACGAAAAATTAATTTCTATTTAATAGATCATCATAAATTAAATAGTTAAAGATCTCTGTGCAATAATGGATTTAATTATTCCAAGCTTGCGGAGTCTATTAAGGTTTGATTTTTCTTGCTTAAATTAGCATTTCTAAAGCATGTTTTATAAGCTGAAAACTCATTACTCATTGAAGATCAATGAATTAAATCTTTTTCTGATTCTGCCTCAATATTTCACACTTTTATGCTCATATCACTGCTTGCAGAAATTAAAAATTGCTATTTAAGTAGAACGTAAGATAGCTGATTTTCCCCAAATGTCCATTTAATTCTAAGATAATTCCTTTTGCGTCAGCATCTCACACAATGATTCTTCTGACTCTTTCTCCACTGGCAGCTAAATATCTACAGCTGGATGGTAAAAATACAATTGAACTCACATAATCATGAAGTCCTTTCAATCTTGCAATACGTTCAGAATTTTCTGTTTTCATAACAGTGACATCACACTCATAGCTTAAAGCTATGCAAGTTACACACTCAGAAGCAACTAAAATATTTCAATTTGATGAGAGTTTAATTTCATTTATACTCGTACCAGAATTAATATCTCATAAAATGGCAAGTCCTCTAGTTTTGTGAGTTGTAATTAAATATTGACCTTTATGAGAGAGCAAAAATCCATTAATATACTCGCTACTAATAATAGTTTGAATACTCTGATTCAAAAGAATATCGAAAATATGCACTCTTGCAGATTTTTAATTGTATGCATAAAATCTCCCGCAAGGGGAATAAGTGAATAAAGTTACCTGAGATTTAAATTTGTTCATCATAAAATTTTCATAATTTGTTGTTTGTTTTAGTCTGTTTCTATAAGTCCAGTTACTTCAATATTTATACTTTTTAGAATACCTTTTTATTTGTCAATTTGTTGCGATATATGTCTATTGATGCTATAATTTTGTCATTATGAGAAATTGATATATATTCAATCAATGAAGAAGTCCCTGCAAATGGCTTTGCTTTAATTAATGAGTCGTAGTCATGAAACAAAATTTCTTTTTCAGAAGAAATTGCTAATAGGCTTAGATTTGAAGATAAAACGCATTTAATATTTCTTGAAAAATAGCCACAGTGATACTGATACACAAGAGCTTGAGTATTTATGTCTCATAATTTTATTGATCTATCAAAGGATGATGTTGCAGCCAAACCTTTAGCAGAATCTGTAGAAACTGATGTTATAGCAGCATTTATGTGAGCCTTTATTGTTACTTTTTCATTTAATTTAAAATTTCAAATATATAATACTCCATTTTGATCATCTAAAATCAAAATATTGCCAGTTAAGCATGCGCATTTTGTGCTGCCTCCAGTTGTTGTTTTCTTAATGAGATTAAAACTTTTAATATCATATAAGGAAATTTCAGAATTTAGAACCTCTATTATAATTTTTCCACATTTTGAAAATAAAGCAAAATCAATATAGTTATTTTGATATTTTTCCGATTGTTTTGTCAGTAAATCTATCAAATATCCCTTTCCATCAGAAAATGCTAATAAATAATTTCCACAAGGTGAATAAACAATACTTAGCGGGAATTTGAGCTTAAATGCCTCTATTTGAGATTTCTTTTCTGCATCCCAAATGCAAATTTCAGAAGATTCAGTCCCTACTGCAATATACTTTTCACATGGGGAAAAAGCAATAGCCTTAGTAGTTCATTCATTAATTTTCATTACCTTTTTTCATGTTTTTGTTTCCCAAATTTTAACTTTACAAGAGCAAGCGAGGTATTTCCCTGATGGAGAAAATAAAATATCAAAATCATCTACCATTATCTTCATTGGTTTTAATTTCCCAAATCGAGCTTTAGAAAGATTGCAATTTTCCAAATTGGAACAATAGAAATAAGAATTGCATAAATTACTCCAGCTTAAATCACTATTTTCAAAGTTCACGCTAATAAAATTACACCCTGATAAATCTGATTTTGGGACTTTAATTCCATATAAGCATTTATTTTTGAAGTTAAAGTTTGAGTAATTTAAAATTGTGATAGCATTACTTGCCGCTATATGTAGTTCTGGAAATTCTTTTGAGGACAGCACAATTCTATATAAATTTTCTAATTGGTCTTCTTTTAGAAAAACTTGGAAATATTTTCTGTATAATTTAATTTTTCAGATATATTTACTTTGTTGAAATAGCTTGATGAAACATTTTCTTCAGTTTGAAATGCAGATATATCACAAGCATTTTTACGAGCAATTATATAATCTAAAGCCTGCGCTGAAATAGGTTTGCATTGAATTATAAGGCGATTGAAGTTTAATTTAATTTTTTGCTCTTTAGATATTAGTTCTGAAGTAGCTCTAATTAGAAAATTTTTCTCTTTCAATTCTCTCTTTTCTCTAAAACCCATCTCATAATCCATGATGCTTTAATTGTGCCTATCTAAACTAACTTTAACAATCAGAAGTCATCAGCATAATTTTGATTTATTGCTGAGGAAATTAGATGAATGATTGAACTCATGCTTTATAGTAAAAAAGAGAAATTGATAAGGTCTGAATTGTCTATGAAACGTTCTAATCTATATTTTTTATAAGAGCTATCGCTTTAGGCACTCTGAAAAAATTATCTTATGGCAAGAAGAAATTGGATACTAGTTATATTAAATATTCAGACTTATCTTCTGGGTGACTAATTAATAGCAGATTTATCTCCTTATTTATTTAAAATAAACACAATTTTATGCTTCTTCTTCATTACCAATTTCTTGCACTTCTAAACTATCTATTCTTCCAGCAATTCATTTTCATCAAAGTTCTTTAAAATTACAAGGGCTGCCCGATGTTTTGGCTAATTACTCTTATGTCCTCATCAAATTCCAGGAGCTCATTTTTTAAAGTTTCAACGCTATCAGCTTCCCTATTCTTATTTTCATTAAATTTCCCCATGCTAATGCATTCAATCACATATAAAAACCCTTAAATTTTGTTTCTTTTCTCTTCAAGATTTTGGATTGCTCTTTCACTAAGCTTTTTAGTTTTCAAACATTTTAAAGCTCCTTTTTGGTCTCCTTCCCTCTTTTTGCAGGCTATATTGTCTTTTTGGATTTTTATTTTGGTTTGAAGAGTAGATGTCTGAGATTTGATATCAGCAAGAGACTTTCTAAAAGTTGTGTGAAGCCTTAAAAGTTCTTCTGGTTTGAGAAGCTTTTCTCTGGATATGGAAATCCCTTACCTAATTTTTTCAATATTCATCAATCTCCACCAAATAGACCCAGCATTTTTTTTATTTTCTTTTCTATATACTTTATCACCTTCTCAAGTTCTACCTCTGTTAATTCTGATATTTTCCTTTATTCTATGTTTAAAGTGCTCATTTAACTTCCTTGATTACTTTTATTTCTGTGTTAATTTCCAATAGGTATATTGTTATGGTTTTTAGACTAGAAATAAATTTAAGATCTAACTCAATTCAGAATTGATTTGGCTAGTTTTTCTCTTAATTTCTCCAAAAATCTCATTGCTCATTTCCCTCGCCTCCCTTTCATCTTTGTCAATTCTCATAACTTCCTTAAAGCACTCTAGGGCTTCTTGTGTCTTCCCTAAAGACCTTAAGCATACTCCTTTATTATAAAACGCTATTGGAAAACCAGGATTGATTTTAATTGCATTGTTATAATATTCGAGTGCTTTCAACCCATGATTATAACTATCATAAAGGATTCCTATATTATTGAATGTATGATATTGATTTGGGTCAATTCTGATGCATTCTTTATAACAACACTTCAACACATCCTCTTTTCAGTTTAATTCTTACAAAGAAAATCATTTTTCAACATATGCACTACT
This sequence comes from Blepharisma japonicum, assembly GCA_949751835.1. Taxonomy (NCBI): domain Eukaryota; phylum Ciliophora; class Heterotrichea; order Heterotrichida; family Blepharismidae; genus Blepharisma; species Blepharisma japonicum. The sequence goes on along the minus strand of CATKHK010000184.1, from coordinate 16,246 downwards.
AAAAATCGGATTAATTCGGATAACTTGATTACAGCAATTAATGGCTTCTTCAAATCTTTTTAAACGTTTTAAGGCTTCGGCTTTATAATAGTAGCCGAAAATATTATCTGGATTAAGCTCTATGAACTTATTATAGGAAGAAATACTTTCTCCTCATCTATTCAGACATACAAGTGTCATACCTTTGCTTAAGTGTATAATTGAGTATTGAGGAGCAATCCTTGAAAGCTCAGCAAAGCAAGAAATAGCTTCTTATTTCTTATTTAAGATACTAAGCTCCTCCAGCAAGCAAATTGTTTTTGCTTGCCTAAGGAGGAGCGAAGAACTATTCCTTTGCAATATTGAGCATCTTTATAATCTGGCTTTAATATTAATGCAAAATTAAATTTTTCAAGCGCATCCTTATTTCGGCCAAGGTGATAATATATAATGCCTTCTTAAAATAGTAATAAGCACTACTGGGATTATATTTGCAGTCTTCACCTCACGATTTTATGAATTCTTCTCAGCTTTCCAAATCTTCGGTATATTTGTCAGATCCGTTTTTATTTTCTTTGATTTGCCTAGTTTTTGTATTGCTTGAAAAAGCATTGAGTTCTTCAATTATTTCTTCTATTAGGATATTAGCTTCAAAGATTGTATTGAATTTTATATCGCTGCACATCAGAGACTCTACGTTTTGTATTGCTTCTCTAGATTCTAATGTCAGAGACTTAAGCAAATTGTCTGTTTCAAGCTTTGATATCTTATTTGCACTTATAACTAAAGAAAGTTGACTGTCTGTAAAAGTAAGTTCATCATCTAAAATTTGAAAATTGTTATCTAATATTTTTCTCAAACTTGAAATCAGCTGGAAAAAGACTCTCAGAGTTTCTTGCTTGATTTCACTGATTTTTGACTTTTTTCAATCAAAAACTAACTACTTTTTGCTTGGTTTGCGAGTTTGGCCTTACAAGAAGCGGTTGAATATTATGAGAAAGTTCAGATGATTTTGAATGCTTACTAATGTGAGTTTTGCAAATAAGAGTGTATGAAGAAGTGCACTCACAAAAAAGCTTGGCTTTTTTGGTGAATTTTGGGTAAAAACATGTATGATTTTCCATATAGTTTATCAGGAGGAGCCTGCTCTTGTAATTCTAATGCTTTATGGGTTGCTTCATCTGCAACATGCGAATTTTGTGATAATTTGTGCTCTACTTGTTCTGGAACTTATTACTTCCTTTGCAGTGGGTGCAGTGGCTCGGCAGTTCTTGTTGGAAATACTTGCTTGAATGCTTGTCCTTATGGATTTACTTCAAGTCCATCATGTATAAGTATTTCAACCACGGTTATAGACCAAACATTTGATACCAGTTTTATGGGAGCTTATGGTATTTTTCAAACTTCGTCTTCGGCTTCTACTTATCAGTTTTGAAATAGTCATGACTCATTGGATCCTATTCCTGCTTATAAAAGAGGTCTCTATTTTTCAACTGGACAGTATTTAGTATCAAATACAAACATTTATTTAAGCAGCAGCATATCTATGGGGCTATGAATCTATGTGCTAACAGATGGTGATATCCTTCAAAAACAAACCAGGCTATCGCTAAGCTCAACAGGAGTCGTGGCAGCAACTCTAGAAAATCCATCTCAATCTACTACATCAGTGTCAACTACAGCTTTATCAGCATTTTCAGGATGAACTTATCTCTCTTTTGCAATTACTTATACAGGTGGAGCAACAACAATTACGGCCTATAGAAATGGAATTTCAGGGACGACACTTTCAAATGCTGGCTATATTTACAGAGATGCAGGGTCCGATGTATTATACCTTGGAAAGAGCTCAACATCTTCTAGATTTATCGGCTTTATTTATTACTTTAGTTTATGAAATACTGCAATTACTGATTTTTCATCTAAGATTTCTGTGCCTTGTAGTTCGAGCTTAGACACTAATTGTCTTTGGTCTCCCAATTACTCAATACTATGACACATCGTCTTGTGCATCTTGCAATAGCTGCGGGAGTTTTGGATGCAGAAGAGCAGTATCATGTAGCATATGTGATGATCCATTATGCTCTTAGTGTTCAGGCTTTGGAGTGAATTTATGCATTTTATGCGTAACTCACGCTTCTGGAGGATCGACAGTTCCTTGTGCATGCGATACAAATTATATAGCTTCTGCTGATGGATTTTCTTGCATTTGGGCAAGTACCTCTGGATGTGCAGGATGCTCCAGCACAGGCTATTATCAATGCACCTCCTGCTTCACAAATTATTACTATTTAAATGGAATGTGTCTTACTTCATGTCCTTCTGGATACACTCAAGATTCGACAAATAATTTATGTAATTTGTCTTCGACTACTGTTATTTCTCTTACTTTGCAAGATTTAATCCAGCTTGATACTGTTAGCGGTTTTACTGTTGGATCAGACTCCAATATTTATCCATCGTGAACCGACTCTGCTGATCCTGTACCTTCTATTTATAGAGGCTATTATTTTACAAGTGCATCTTTAATGTCTTTAAATTCATTGACAATCACTCCTTTCTATACTGTTACAATTTGGGTTAAAGCTGCATCTTCAGGAAATCTCTTTCTTAAGTTAAATGGATCTACTGAAATGTTCAAAATTGCTTTTAAATCTTCAGGGTGGCCAGAAATTACACTTACACTGCAAGATTCATCTATTGTTTCTTTATCAGGATCAATTAGTCTATTGAATTCTTGGCACAATATTGCATTTACAGGAGATATTGCAAGCGGATATTCAAAGATTTATTTTTATACAGATGGTTTATTAATTTCAAATCAAATCTCAACTAATATATCTCCTTTCATCGATATAGGATCTTTATACATAGGCTATTCTAATGGATCTAGTAGCTTTACTGGATTTTTATGAAGTTTGAAAATATATAATGGAAATACCCATTATTTAGATGAATGAATAACATCTGGATGTCCAAGCAAGTGTTCTACTTGCCCTTCTGAATTGCTTTGCCCTGACTCTTGCTCTTTTGGATCATTTTTATCTTCTGGATCTTGCACAGCATGTGATGGATCTTGCTCACCATATGGATGTAGAAGCACTGATACTTGTAGACTTTGCAAATATAAAGAATGTACGACATGCACTTTATTTGATGAACCTTGCACAGCTTGTATTATAAATGCTAGTTTATCAGTAGGGATCTTCTCTTGTAATTTCTAACGCTTTTTGGGCAGGTTCATCTGAAACATGCGAATTATGTGATAATTTGTGCTCAAGTTGTACTGGAACTTATTACTTCCTTTGCAGTGGGTGCAGTGGGTGAGCAGTTCTTGTAGGTAATGTTTGTTTAAATGCTTGTTCATATGGTTATTCAACAAGTCCATCGTGCATAAGTATTTCAACTACAGTTATAGATCAATCATTTGATACTGATTTTATGGGAACCTATGGAATTTTTACAACTTCATCTTCAGGTTCTACTTATCAATTTTGGAATATCCCAGATCCATTAGACCCCATCCCAGCATTTAAAAGAGGGCTTTATTTCTCTAGTGGGAAATATTTAATATCAAATACAAATATTTATTTGAGCAATACTGTATCTATGGGATTATGGGTTTATGTTGTAACTTCAGGGGATATTCTCGAAAAGCAAACAAGATTTTCGCTAAGCTCATATGGAGCTATAACAGTAATATTAGAAAGTCCTTCAAAATCAACAACATCCATAAGAACAGCCTCAGCAACACCATTTTTAGGTTGAACATATTTATCTCTATCAATTGAATATACAAGCTGATCAACAATAATTAAAACTTACGCAAATAATTCCCCCTCTAGACTCACAGTCAACTTCAGATTATATTTATAGAGATCTATCTGCAGATTATTTATATCTTGGAAAGAGTTCAACGTCATCTACATTTGTTGGCTTTATTTATTACTTTAGCTTATGGAACGCAGCAATTACTGACTTTTCATGTATCTCCCCATCCTTGATTCATAATGCGAGAGGTTCGATCAAAGCTTGAAAAGTAAGTTTTCAATTCCTTGCAGCTTAATCTTAGATACTTCTTGCCTTTGATCTTGCCTAATGACTCAGTATTATGGTACGTCATCCTGCTTATCGTGTAATAGCTATGGAGATTTAGGGTGCAGAAGAGCAATTTCATGCAGCATTTGTGAATATCCTTTAAGCTCTCAGTGTTCGGGCTTTGGAACGAATTTGTGCACTTTGTGTGTTACTCATGCTTCTGGAGGTTTAACAGTTCCTTGTACTTGTAATACAAATTACATAGCTTCTACTGATGGATTTTCTTGTATATGGGCATGCACCTCTGGATGTGCTGGATGCTCAAGCACTGGCTATTATCAATGCACCTCCTGCTTCACAAATTATTACTATTTAAATGGAATGTGTCTTACTTCATGTCCTACTGGATACACTCAGGATTCCACAAATAATTTATGTAATTTATCTTCGACTACTGCTATTTCTCTTACTTTGCAAAATTTAATCCAGCTTGATATTGTTAGCGGCTTTACTGTTGGATCAGACTCCAATATTTATCCATCGTGAACCGACTCTGCTGATCCTGTACCTTCTATTTATAAAGGTTATTATTTTACAAGTGCATCTTTAATGTCTTTAAATTCATTGACAATCACTCCTTTCTATACTATTACAATTTGGGTTAAAGCAACATCTTCAGGAAATGTCTTTCTTAAATTGATTGGATCTACTGAAATGTTCAAAATTGATTTTGCAACAGCAGGATGGCCAAGAATTGCTTTAACTCTTCAAGATTCATCAATTGTCACATTATCAGGGTCTGCTAGTTTATTCAACAGTTGGCACAATATTGCCTTTACTGGAGATATTGCAAACGGAAACACGAAAATAAGTTTCTATGAAGATGGATTGCTAATATCAAGCCAAACTTCAACAAATGCGTTTCCTTTCATTGATGCTGGGATATTATATCTTGGATATTCAAGTCGAGCAAGCAGCTTTGTTGGCTTTTTATGAAGTGTAAAAGTTTTCAATGGAAACACTCATTTCCTAGATGAATGAATAACTACTAGTTGTGAGGGATCTTGCTCAAATTGTCCTTCTGAGTTGATATGTCCTGATGGCTGTGACAAAGGCTCCTTTTATTCTTCTGGATCTTGTACAGCATGCGCTGGATCTTGCTCATCTCATGGATTAAAGTTCTCTTACCTACAGGCTCTGCCAAAACAAAGAATGCACAGCTTGCACTTTATTTGGCGTCCCTTGCACAGCTTGTATGGCAAATACAAATTTATCAGGAGGTGTTTGTTCTTGCAGCTTGAATGCATTTTGGGTCCAATCTTCAGAAACTTGTGAAATTTGTGATAATCTTTGTTCGAATTGCTTAAAAACGGATTATTTTGAATGCAGTGCTTGCACTGGCACAAAAGTTTTGGTTGATACAGTCTGCTTAAATGAGTGCCCATACAGTTTTACTTCAAGTCCATCTTGCACAAGCTCAATGCCGACTATAATTGACCAGAGCTTTGATACTGCATTCCAAGGATCTTATGGGATTTTGATAACTTCCAGTTCTTCTTTATCCTACCAATTCTTTAGCAATCCTGATTCTACGGATCCTGTCCCTTCATATGCTAGAGGTCTCTATTTTTCTGGGTCACAATACTTGCAAGCTAATGTGAACATTTATATTAACTATCAATTTTCAGTCGGACTCTGAATTTATACTATTAATCATAGAGATATTTTCCAAAAGCAGGCAAGGATTAAATTGGCGTCTAATGGAATAGCCAATATCATATTAGAAAGCCCATCCCAAACAACAACTACAGTCGTTACTTCTTCATTGATTTTTAGTGGCTGGTCATATTTATCTTTAACAGTTTCGTATTTGTCTGGCTCGACTACTACTGTCATTTCTGTGAATAATATTTCTGGGACTACAATTGTGTCTACAAATTTGCTATTTAGAGATATTTCTTCTGATATCCTGTATATAGGAAAAAGTGCATCTTCTGGCTTTAGCGGTTTTATTTATTATTTCAGCTTATGGAATACTGCTATCTCTGATTTTTCAGCAAAACTTTTAGTTCCTTGTGGATCAAGTTTATCTATTTCATGCCTTTGGTCTTGCGATATAAGTCTTATATTATGATGGAATTTTTTGTCAATCTTGCAATTCATGTGCCTTAGGGTGCAGCCGAGGAGTTTCATGTAATATATGTTATGATCCTCTTTGCTCAATTTGTAGTGGGTTTGAGTCAGGATTATGCACTCAGTGTGTCAGCCATGCTTCAGGAGGAGGGGCTACTGCTTGCTCATGTGATGTTAATTATATTCAAGCAACTGATGGATTTTCATGTATTTGGGGGTACTATAGGCTGTGGAGGCTGCTCGGGAACAAGTTATTACCAATGCACTTCTTGCTTAACAATGTACTATTTTATATCCGGATTATGCATTACTGTTTGACCTACAGGATATACTCAAGATTCTGTAAATAATCAATGCACTTTGATTTCAAACCTCTCTTTTAGCCTCCAATTTCAAGACCTAATATACTTAGACACAGTAAGTGGAGTCCAAGTTGGTTCTTCAAGTACAAATACTTATCCTGCATTTGAAAACACTGATCCAGTCCCTTCAATATATCGAGGCTACTACTTCGTCTCTAATTCTTATATGCTTTCAACTTCTCTCATATTAAATACTTACTTTACTGTCGCAATATGGGTTAAACCTATTTCCTTGGGATATTTGATGCTAAAAATTAATGGAAGTGATGAAATTTTCAAAATTTCATTGTCAAGTAGTGGAATTCCGACTCTAATGATAAGTCTTCAAGACCTATCAACTGTGTCAGTTAGTGGCCCATCAAATCTTTTTAATAGCTGACATAATAGCATTCACAAGCGATATTATTAACGGAAAGATGAAAATTTATTTCTATAATGATGGCACTCTTTCAGCAAGCCAATTATCAGCTAATGCATCTCCATTTATTGATTTAGGCACTTTAAAGCTTGGAGCATCATCTAATGGATTCACAGGATTTTTGTGGAGCTTAAAGGTATTTAACTCAAACTCAAATTTTCTTGATGAATGAAAAACAACAGGATGCTTTGATGGGTACTCAAACTGCCCTTCAGAGTTAATTTGCCCTGATAACTGCAATTTTGGGTCCTTTTATTCAAGTGGCTGTACAACTTCTGATTCGAGTTGCAGTCCATATGGTTGTAGGAGTTCTCTTACTTGTCGGCTGTGCCTGAAAAAAGAATGCAAGAATGCGCACGATTTGATGGGCATGCACTAGCTGTATAGACCGAGCTATCTTAACCAGTGGAGTTTGTGCATGCAATTCCAATGCGTTTTGGATTCAATCTTCTCAGACCTGTGAATATTGTGATGCTTTGTGCGCTCAATGTGCAGGAGCCTACTATTTTCTATGTAATACTTGCACAACTGGTGAAATTTTAGCTGGGAATGCTTGTTTGCATGAGTGTCCTTAATGATTTGGAAGCAGCTGCTCAGTCGTTTCTACTCAAGTTATAACTCAATCTTTCGATCAGGATTTTTCAGGATCATATGGAATATTCACAACAGCTACAAATTTCTCTACTTTCCAATTTTTTAATACTCCTGAAGTAAATGATCCTATTCCTGCTAAGAATCAAGGGTTCTATTTTTCGAGTGGCAAATATAGTCAAGCGTTAACATTTATTTGTCTTATGAACTGAGTTTGGGATTTTTTGGGCTTATGTAGAAACTGCTGGAGATTTATTCGAAAAACAAAACAAACTAATTATCAATTCTAGTGGCTCAGCTAAAATCATACTGGAAAGTCCAATCTTAGCAGCAACAACAGTTACTACTGGGACGATAAGTTCTTCAGGCTTGTCATACTATTCAATAACTATATCATATTCTTCAGGCTCCACCACAGCTACAGCCTATATAAACAATATTGCAGGAACTCCTAGCAGTAATAGCAACTATATTTTTAGAGATATTTCTTCTCAGACTATTCTAATTGGAAAAAGCTCTTCTTCAAATTTCTCTGGGTTTATTTATAATTTCAACTTATGAAATAGTCCAATTACTGACTTCAGTGCTCAGGTAAATGATGATATTTGTGGGATCGGACTCGGCAGCAGCTGCTTATGACCTTGTGGCTTTAATTATTATTTAAATACTGGAGGATTATGCTCACTTTGCAATCATTGCTCTCTTGGATGTGCAAGGGGAGTATCATGCAGTATTTGTGAAGATAAGCTTTGCAGTGTGTGCTCTGGGTTTGGGTCAGGTATTTGCACAACTTGCGTCGCTCATGCCTCAGGGTCTGTGTGCACCTGTAATTTTGGCTATAATTTATCATCAGATGGATTTGTTTGTAATATATGCAGTAACGGCTGCTCTTCCTGCAGTGGAATCAATTATTATCAGTGCTTAACTTGTGTGAGCCTAACTGCCCTACAGGATATACTCAAAGCTCTATAACTAATAACTGTGACTTATCATCATCTCTTGCATTATATTTGGATCTTACTGATCAGCTTCGCCTTGATAGAGTAAGTGGATTTAATGTTGGAAATAACAGCACAAATACATATCCCAGCTGGGATCCTTATGATCCTGTTCCGGCAATTCAAAGAGGATATTACTTTACAGGAGCAAGTTATATGACTTCTAGCTTTAAATTCAGCCCTTTCTTTTCTATATCATCTTGGATAATGGCTTAAACGATGGTTATTTTTAACAAAATATGATAGCTGAGTGTATCTTTCTATCTCTTTTGCAGGCGGAATCCCAACGCTTACTGTAAATCTACTCGATGGAACCACAGTTTCAGTGTCAGCATCTTCAAGTCTTTTCAATGCTTGAACCTTTTTTTCTTTTTCTGGGCAAATTTCAAGCGATGGCACTAGTAAATTTATATCTTATGTAAACAGCATTTTAATTGACACTCAAATATCAACCTCATTGAGCTTTTTAAGAGACAGTAATTCAGGAAGCTTGGTTTTAGGTGCAGATCAAACCGTAGCAAATGGCTTTGAAGGATACGTTTGGAACTTGCGAATATATAGCGATATTAATTACATTATAACTGACTGGGCTATTTCAGGCTGTGGGAGTGGCTGTTCATACTGTCCTTCTAATTTAGCATGCTTAAGTGGATGCAGCTTAAATACTTATCAGAGTTCTTGCAATTCATGCAAAGCAGAATGTAATCATGGTTGCGTATATGGATCTACATGCAGACTTTGCAAAGCAAAGGAATGCTTATCTTGCAATACTTTTACTGGAGCCTGCCTCAGCTGTATACCTAATGCAAGTCTTTCTTGATTCATCAGAGAGCTGTGAGCCTTGCAAAAATAGTGCTTGTGCGACGTACTTCGTACCTACATGAGCAGGCTGCACTTCATGCACAAACTCCCTTTATTTTTTTGAAAGCTTATGCATCAAAAAGTGCCCATTAGGATACTGAACATCAGCAAATAAGTGTTTAGTCAATGGAACTGGTGGGTATATTTATAATTTAAGGCCAAGTCAAATTAAGGACAAAGTTTACGATCTTCAGTCTGGTATTATCGCGAGCACTGGGAATGACACAAACTTTTATCCAAGCTATCAAGAATTATATCCTTATGCAGCTCAATATGGTGGATATTATTTTAATGGGAAATCATACATGAATATAACTCCATCTTCTAGAACTCTAGTTCTAGCTCCTAAATTTACGATGTCAATGTGACTAAACCCGTCAAAATCTTATTGCGATCTATTTACTAAGCAATCAATATCTACATCTGTCACAACTTATTGGAAACTAAGCATATATTCATGATACCCTTCATTAAGAATTAGGCCAAATGATAACTCCACAGTATTTTATACAAGCACAAGTAGGCTTATCCCAAGTGAATGAAATTTATTGACTGTTTTTTCAGATTTTCAGTCACCCCTGCCCAAATAATTTCATTCAGCATAAACACTAGCCCAGATATATCAAGTGACTTCGGCTTTTCTTGGTTTGAAGACATTGAAGACTCATTCAAAATTACTATAGGTTCATCATTTATATCAAATACGATGTTTGGCAACTATTTCACAGGATTTCTATGGGATTTGAAGATTAGGAACAAAATTGTTGATGCTTCTTCTTTATACTTAAACTCTTGCTTCCAGTCCTCTTATTGTCCAATTGAGAATGAAGGAGTATGCATCCCTAATTGTGCTATTTCTGAGTATTGGGATGGGATGCGATGTACTCCCTGCAATGATGCATGCTCAGGTGTCGGGTGTGTGAGATATGATAAAACTTGCAATTTGTGCAATAATGTTATATGCAATATCTGTGACGATTTTATAGCTGGATATTGTCTTCAGTGCAAGGAACATACTTATTTGTCATCTGGTGAATATATATGCGATAATGGATATTATTTGAACAAAACTCAAGAAGAGTGCTTGCAATGTGAGCCAAAACAATATTCAGTCAATGGGATCTGCAAAAACTGCCCCAAAAATGCGGCTCTTGCCTCAATCCATCTGTTTGCTATACATGCATTGAAACAGCTGAATTATCACAAAATACAACATGTGTTTGCAAAATCGGGTACAATGGAACTGAATGCACTCCAGCTTATTTTAAAGTTTATTTGGCTGTGAATGATGATAACTCATTGAATCTCACGTTTTCTGAGAATCTTATATATATTATTTCTAAGTATGATATAGCCATCTATGTGTCAAATATTTCTACATCAGATTATTCCTGGACAATGGAAAGGGTGAATAATACATTTTACATAATTTCTTTATCTTTTTCAGTTGAAATTAACAGCAATACTCCAATAATCCTAAAACTGCTTAATTTAACTTATTTTGTTTCAGAAACAAACGCAGTGCCTGAAAACGATACTTTAAATGAAAATCTTTACGACTATAATCTAAATCCTAGCACTCAGACTGTTAAAGCTATAACAAGTCAAACAACTGCGGCTATTCAATCTATTATAGGAACTTCACTAGCTGTCGCATTTATTAATACTAACCCAGCCACCTTGTGAAGTATGTTGAATACCTTAGATTATATTTCGTGCTTAGCCCTTACTAAAATTCCAATGTCTGACTCATTCTATGCATTTGTGAAGAATATGAATGGATATCATAATCTGCCAAACTTTTTTCGATTATTTTATGGTGGAAAGCCAGGGAGCTAAACCTTATGATCAAGCAGTGAAATATGGATATGATAGCGATTTATTTTTACTTAATGTTGGAGGGCTGATCACAATGGTTTTAATTATTTTTTCTACGCTTCCTATTGTATATTTTTTATCAAAATGAGGATTTTCTAGAAGATATTTAGCGAGAAAACAAGAAGGATTATTAAAGATTTATAAATACTTAATATTTGTGAGATTTTGGATACAAACTTATTTAGATATCAGTGTTGCAGCTCTTATAAGTTTTGACTCAAGCATTTTTTTAAATCTAATATTAGGATTCTACTTCTAGAAGTCTTCATGCTTGGTCTCACTTTGACATTTTTTAACAATCAAAATTATTTCATAGGTTTGATAGCAATTTGGGATAGTTTCATGATGCTAATAGCCTTTGTTACTGTCGGTATCACTAACAAGACAATCAATGTTAGCTCAAAAAATTATCGTATTACTAGACTAAAACTTGTAATTTTCCTGGTGGAATCTGTATTTGGTAAAACAAGAGCATTAAAAAGGCTAATACCTGAAAGAGAAGGTAAAGCTCCATAAGTTGGCATTTCATATTACTCATCGCAAATTGGGTCAACTCTAATCCCCTCCGCCTCTGTGTGTTAGAAAAATCTTGCTCTTTCTTAAAGAGGATTTATTTATAAGTTTTACCGTAACAATATGAACCAATGTTTTCTTTCTCTTTTTTGACATAAGTATTAATTTTAAAGTAATTCCATAAACTACCAGCATTTCAAAAAATTGAAATTAGAATGATAGTAACTTGCTATTTTACAGATAGGAATTTAAGAACGATTGGGAATATCTAAAAAATAAAATAAGTGAATTGGAAAATTTTTTAAATAAACATCCTTTATAATAAATTTCTAATTCTAATAAAATTTATTTTCAAAACCTAAAATTTTTTTACTTTCCATTCCCTAAAATAATTTCTTTTCATTATTAAGGAAGACATCATCATTATTTTTGAATTCACTGACTAGTAAGTATTTTATTTGATTCAGCATGATAATTCATGATAGGAAGAATTTATTTATTTTTTAATTTTTTTATGCCATTTAGATAAAAATTTTTTTTGGATAATGCCTCGAGTTAAAAATTTGCAGAAGAACTGAATTGAACTTTTGTAGGTTTTTAACAGCTTTCAATATTCTAGCATGCAATTTGAACAATCTTCGCTTAGTTGTTCAAGAGGGATATTTTTTAAAATTTCTTTAACTAAAGATTGAATTTTAAGTAGCTAATTTTCTTTATAAAATGAAAATTTCTGCTTGAAATTAGCTTTATTACTTTCTAATTCTAACTTCTTTATATTTTCCTTAATAATTGGAATCAAGAGGGAATTAATTCGGCTTATATATAATGCAGATTCAGGAATTCTATTAATAAGTTCTTTGTCTCAAATTTTCTGGCTGATACACATTTGTAAGGCTTGAATAAACTTATTATTGCTTATCATATTTTTGATGTCGATCTCAATTTCTTTAATGGTATCCAAAGTAAGCTTACTAAAAGTATGCATTTCTTTTTTGGGTAAATTCTCGATTATTTCTATGATTTTGGAAGCTGTTTTGATTTTAGCAAATCTTTTCGATCTTCAAATTCAGCTTTAAAATACCTAAAATCTCACAAATATCGTTTTCTGATAATTTTAGGTAACATTTTTACAATAGGCCGGCATCTTTCTTTGTCTATTTTTCCAGTTCAATTTTTATTTTGCATTTCTAGTCTCTGGATAATGTCAAAATTTATATTTTCAAGTCCAATATATTTGAATATGAATGAAATATCTTTGATTCTCCTAAAGAATGAAATTATTATATCGTTATAATTAGGAAGATCTTCATCTAGGGCTTCTTCAACGTAAATTTTCAATCTATCTGTAATTTGCTCTCTATAATTATTAACAAAATTAAATTTATCCATTTCTTGAAGTCTGTGAAAGTCCCAGAGAAAGGATTTCATATCATTTTTCTCCAATTGGCCTCTTAATTTATCATAAAAGTCTGCTATTAATTCATTATATTTTTCCCGATACTTATTATAAATGCTGGAAAAATAAAATAGCATATTGTTTTCTTCATCGAAATTTATTATAAATAACTCAGCAAACCTAAGGCAAACCTCAAGTTTTTTATCTAATTTTCTTATAAAAAAAACATCTATTTTTTGAGATAATCTTATTTTTAGGCTTTTGAGCCGATTAATAAATTCATTACCACCAATATTACTAAATAATAATTTAAAATCAGCTAATTGGATCAAATCTTTGAAGTCTTCACATTAAGATTTAGTATCATCTATTAATGTTTCTTGGCTCCCAATTGGATTTTTTAATTTTTCTAAGATTAAGTCTTCAAAATTGTGGTCATAACACTTATATTTCAATTTTAATCATCTCTCCTTGAATTTTCTTAGGAGTCTAAATTAATGGAAAATATAATCCTAAGAATATGAGCACCATCAAATGCGATTGGGCAAAATGCGACCGAGAACCTGAGATTTCATGCAACTGCACTTCCCCTGATACTTATTTTTGCAGAGAACACTGTGGGAGTCATTGCATATCTAGTAAAGGACCTCATGATCCCATCTCATTATTTTATGAGCCTGTTGAAGGCACAAAAGAAGCGATTCTTAGCTTTCTTGAAGAAGAAAAATCAAAAATTGAGGAAACAAAAGCAAATATAATCGCTTCTTTTTCTCAAACTCTTTGCCGTCATAAAAATATCCTTGCACAAGTTTTAAAAGAAATTGACTCTTATTCTACAAAAATTGGCAATTATGTTGAAAAAATCTGGATAACACAAAATCTATCAAGATTAGAGAAAGATCCATCTTTAAATTTGTTAGCTTTACAATCAAATGAAGCTATCGATAAAGTTAGAGCAATTTTTATAGCAAGATCGAATAATAACATAAAGTTATTTTGCAATATAGAAAATCAAATTGATTCAATTATCAAGAGCTTCTATGAAGAAAAGTCTAAATTTATTTCAGATGAAAAGGATTGTGAATCAAAAAGCAATCTTAAAGAGAAAATAAATTTTAAGAATGAAGTGGAAAATTTAGATCCAGCACTAGACAAGTATAAAGAAGCTATCAGAATTGATCCAAATTATGCACCTGCATACAATGGCATAGGGCTTATCTTCTATAATGAAAAGAGATATGAAGAAGCATTAAAACATTTTAACGATGCAATTAGAATCAATCCAAATTATGCAATATATTATATAAATAAAGGAAATGCTCTTAGAGAGTTAGGCAGAAGAGAAGAAGCTATGGAATGCTATAAAGAAGCTATCAGAATTGATCCAAATAATGCTGATGCATACAATGGCATAGGACTTATCTTCTATAATGAAAAGAGATATGAAGAAGCAGTAAAACATTACACCGATGCAATTAGAATCAATCCAAACTATGCAACATATTATACAAATAAAGGAGTAGCTCTATTTGAGTTAGGCAGAAGAGAAGAAGCTATGGAATGCTATAAAGAAGCTATCAGAATTGATCCAAATTATGCTGATGCATATAATGGCATAGGAAATATCTTTTTAAATGAAAAGAGATATGAAGAAGCAGTAAAACATTACAACGATGCAATTAGAATCAATCCAAATGATGCAACATATTATACAAATAAAGGAAATGCTCTTAAATTGTTAGGCATAAGAGAAGAAGCTATGGAATGCTATAAAGAAGCTTTCAGAATTGATCCAAATCATGCTGAAGCATACAATCGCATAGGAAATATCTTCTATAATGAAAAGAGATATGAAGAAGCAGTAAAACATTACAACGATGCAATTAGAATCAATCCAAATGATGCAACATATTATACAAATAAAGGAGATGCTCTTAGAAATTTAGGCAGAAGAGAAGAAGCTATGGAATGCTATAAAGAAGCTATCAGAATTGATCCAAATTATGCTGATGCATACAATGGCATATGACTTATCTTTTTAAATGAAAAGAGATATGAAGAAGCAGTAAAACATTACAACGATGCAATTAGAATCAATCCAAATTATGCAGATTATTATAGAAATAAAGGATTAGCTCTAGATGAGTTAGGCAGAAGAGAAGAAGCTATGGAATGCTATAAAGAAGCTATCAGAATTGATCCAAATAATGCATCTGCATACAATGGCATAGGATTTATCTTTTTAAATGAAAAGAGATATGAAGAAGCAGTAAAACATTTTAACGATGCAATTAGAATCAATCCAAATTATGCAGGTTATTATAGCCATAAAGGAAATGCTCTATGTTTATTAGGCAGAAGAGAAGAAGCTATGGAATGCTTTAACAGAGCTAATAAATTATAAATGTTTAATCTTATCAATAATAAAATATATTTTACTATATACCTTTTATTTATTATAGATTTATTAAAACTAGCAGTTTCAGAAACAAACTTTATTTTTAAAATAAAAGCTCAAAAGAAATGAATCTGCTTATAAAATAGAGCTAAGAGTAAGGCAACCCTTTCAACTGAACTCAAATACCTTTTAATCCTAAATGATGCCCTTTACTCTGCAGCTAAACAGCTATTACAATATAGGACTAGTATTTCAACGATAGTCGATAGGAGAAAATCTTTAAATCAATAATGAAATGGAAAATTTCTGAAATAGGCTTAAATGGTTAATATATGTTTGAGTGATTAAAATAAGTGTCATAATTAGAGGAAATACAAATTAATTTTGAATAATTGATATGCCTTATTTTATGCGCATCTTTAGCTCTAATGTCTAGATGGCATTTCATTTAAATTTCAAAGTTAAACCAAGAGTTCGAGCAATCATACTCTTGCCAAATTTACAGATCAAAGTTGGGATTTTCATTTTAAACAAAGCTGGCCAAATTTCGTCTCAAAACCTATTCAAAAAGTGTCACTATTTGGCATTCAATTTGAATAATTTTATTTATAGTTAGCATTCTTCAAGTCTGCAACATCAATGTATATTCCTCCTTTATTTTATAAACAATACACGTGATCA
>CATKHK010000183.1:0-26298 GCA_949751835.1 Blepharisma japonicum | reverse complement strand
AGCAACTGAATATTCAACTTAATATTTGAGGTCCTACAATAAATCTGGTAAATCTCTATAATCCCAAGAAAGATTTATCAAATTGTAAACTCAAAGACTTCTAAATTACAATCAATATTCAAAAATTTATTTGTTGATTTTCCAGGCAAAGAACCAAAGAATTTTACTTAGAAAATCGCTCTGAAATCAATCTCTAATTCTCGGTTGTTTAGTCTGATTAAGATCTCAGCTATTTTATTTCTTAAGGAGTCTATATTAGTAGTAGCACTTATTTGAGAAGTCTTGCTTTCTGTGTTTTTTAATATTTTTGGCTCTTTTACGTTTTCAAGTTTTTTCTGATTTATTATTAAAGAAATCGAATCCTTAACGTTTTCTGACTCTATAATTACTGGATCACTAGTTTTATTATGCATTTCAGAAGCATTTTGCATATTCTTCTTCTCTAGTTATATTTCGCATTTTTCTTCATAAAGTTCACCTTTTCCTATTTGCTCTTTCATTCGATAGCGATCTTTGATAGAGCCTTCGTCTGCTCATACGAAATTGGAAACTTCGGCCTTTAGCTCTTCTTTCTTCAGGGTTTGACTTTGGGTTGATGAGTATTCTGCTTGAGCTGGCAGCACTTCTGGCTTTTTTATCATTTTATTAAGCACACTACTCATTTTTCTCGAGACTAAATTAAATTTTAATAATAGAGATTCGTAAAAATTTCATTCACTGCTGCATTAAAAATTGAATAGCTCCTCAAAGCAAGTAAGAGGTTCGAAACTTCATTGATGAGAACAAATTTATTAGTTCTGCTTGAGATAATTAGATTAACTTTGTTAGATTATATAAATATTAAACACTTGAAATCAAGGTTTAAACAGATTCTTTATATTCAATTTGATTAATTGTATTGTTTTCTGATATAGAAGTTAACCTGGATCTTAATTAAGTATAAAACTTTCATTCTTTGGAATATTTACTTAAGATAATCCTTATAAAAATTCTTCGAGACAATTCAATTCTTAATTTTTTTGTCATTTTCATTTATCAAGCACTTCAAATTTGTAGAAATGTAAATGGTGCAGATATTTTAATGTGATGCAGGAGTTTAATAATAATAAATGAGCGATAATTCTCCTAAAGAGCAAATTGCCCAGGAGCCCACGGTATCACTTGATATTTATAGAAACGCAATTTTAACCCAACTCGGATCAATTGAGCTAGAAAGATTGCTTACTTCAGCAAAATCTGGAACTAGAGGAGGGCCCTCAGACCTTGAGGAACTAATCCAGAAAGAAATCTCTAATTATATAAGTCAAAGAATTGTAGCCTTAATTGAGGCTAAAGCAATAGAAATTAAAAGCCAAAGTTTAAGTGTCAATGAAATTGGTAAGCAAATGTATGACTTTATCAAAGACTTGGATATCCTCATAAGCTCTCCTAAGGATTACAGCAGCTTTATAGAATCCAAGCAGGTATTTTTTAATAAATATGGAATGCCATCTGATGACTTAAGCGATCAGATGTGCTTGAGCTGGATAAATTCAATACGCCAAATAAACATTCTATCTTTCTCAGCTGAGAATTTTGAGAAAATTAGAAATATTTTTTCAGAACTTAAAACAAGAATTATGGCAAATTCAGGTATCTCTATAATTTTAAGTACTGCAGAAGAGAGGCGTGTAAGACCGGGATATTCTAGGTCATGGGCATACCTATCACATCATTTTCATCATTTAAGACGAAAAACCAAGAGCCATTACAATAATTATAGAGTATATGATCTCTTCCAAAGGGATGTAAAAACTTTCACTTTTACTTCTCCAAATAATGAGAAATTTGAATTTATTGAATATGGAGAATGGAAAATTATTGGGTCTCCAGAGTATGTTTACTCTCACGAGGATTGGGAATTTGCTTAATTAATTTCATCCTTTTCTTCTTTCAAATAATTTAAAATTATTATTAATATATTATATAACATAATTCATACTTAAAAGCAATTTTTATTGCTGAAAGCAGTAATATAAATTATGTAAATAATTTCTTAAAGCTTTTTATATTATGCATCACAACAGCTACAAAGCTAGGGGTGTTAATATTTTTTCAGAAATTAGTTATCTTATATGCTGCAACAGGTTGCAGAAAAACTTCACTTTCCATGCTTGAAACAAAAAGCAACTGAATATTCAACTTAATATTAGAAGTCTTACAATAAATCTGGCTAAAGCTCTATAATCTCTAGGTCCAAAAAAATAGGTCAGGTGGTGAGCTGATTCATGAACTAAACTTAAGAAATCTCAAAACATGTCGTAGTTTTTAATTTGTGACGGGTCTTTTTTGTGTATGTGCTGCTTTCTTATACCAAACATAGGAAAACTATTTCCAACAAAATCCCAGTTTCCTTCTTCTGTATAAAATTTAATTGAAAATTCCCTTAAATCTCTTTCAGTTTTTGCAGATCCCCGCTCTTCACTGCTAGTTGGAAATCTTGCGAAAATTGGGGTCTTTTTCCCTAATTTTTCGAGAAATTTTGCTTTACAGTATTTAGTTACATCATTAGTGATCTCAAAAAATCCATAAGCTCCAGCCCCTCTTGCATGGACTGGACATTCAGAGATTCTTTCTCTTCCAAATCTAGCCAATTTATCAATTAAATGTGAATCTTCTAATAAAATTGGCCCTCTTCTTCCAGCTGCTTCTGAATTTTGATTATCATCTACTGGGTGACCCCATCCTGCTGTTAAGATTATAGGTTTTTTGGGCATTTTTAATTATGCAAAATTAAATTATGAAATTTTTCATAGACAGTCTAAATTTAAAATATCATTCAATATTATTATATCAATTAATCTCATATGATTTATTTTTCTACTACCTTTAATATCTTTCAATTTTTTAAAACATTTGTGCTTCAAATCAAATTGATAAAATCCTAGCTTTGCCTTATAAGCCAGGCTTATAAAATTGATCCATTATTAAATTTTTTGAATGAAAACATAGAAAATTGATAATTAAATTTTCCAATCTTTTTTCATACATAATCATTATCTATTTCACTCTCATAAATGAAAATAGAATTCTCAAAAATATACAATCTTGACTCTACTGAAAAAATTCTTTTATATGTTTATAAAGCAAGATCTTCTAAGTAAAAATCTGAATGACTTTCAATATTTAGATCATATTTAAATATACTGATACATGGCTAGCTCTAATAACTATAGTACTTTTAAAATTTCCATAGAGCAATGAGTAATAATTTTCGAAGTTGAAGCTATTTTAAATCACTTAGGAGATTAAATTAAATAAATTCTGACATACTGAAATTTACTTTTTGATACCCGTCCACACATAATATAACGAATTAATGAAAACTATTTATATGCCTATCTAATATTATTATCAAATTTTCATATTTCAATATTTTCGTCGTATCTGCCAATAGTAAAAAAATGCCCCATTTTTGAGATTTTAATATTTTCTATAATTTCTCTATGCTCATGAACAGTCATTGTTTTGATCGCTTTTCCTGTATCATAGTCTCATTCTATTATTTTTCCATTGTTACTTCCAGCAATAATACTCTTACTGTCAGGCGACCACACTATTGAAAACAGAAGGTAATCATGTAAAATTTCTTTAACTTTCGTAATTCTTTTAATATCTCCTAAATATCAAATATTTATTTTAGATTCACATTGACAACAAAATAAAAATTTTCCACATGGTGACTGTCTTATAAAATAGTAGCTATCACCTATTTTAGATTTAGCTAATTGTTTCTGACTTTTTACATCTCAAGTTCTAATATATTTATTATCTAAAGAAATGACAAAATTTCCGAATTTGGATCAACACCAATTAGTGCTACCTTTCAATCTAGGTTTTAAAACCGAAATTATTTTAGTGCTATCAATATCTCATATTTCCACACAACTCAAATCTCCTAATGAGAGCATTTTTTTACCATCAGAAGAAAATTCAATCCTTATAGGTATTATTTTTGTTTTGATTACCTTAAATAGAGATCCATCATAAATATTTCAAAATTTAATCATACTTTGGCAGCTTGTAGAGGCTAAAACAGTATCATATATTGTTATCGAGTATTTGCAATTTGAGCAGCAAGCCATAAATCTTTTTAAAATTTTTTGATTTTCGGTTAGAAATATTGATATCCATCTTGTTCAGCTTAAAACAACAAACAATTGGCTATCATTTGAAAACAAAATCTTTCTTATTTTTTCTCTTCAAAACGATTTCTTATTAACTTCTTCATTAAATTTAATCTTTCAATTTTGGGGGCTTGAAAAAGAACTTTTGGCAAGTAAGTATTTCTCTTTTGGATGAAAATCAAGGATATCTTTTCTAAAAAGTGGAGAATACTCTTTCCCTTTAGACAAATTAAAAATTTTTACTATTCAATCAGTCTCTGTAGCAATATATCTCCCACAATGAGAAAACTTTAAATAAGAATTATTTGCAAAAATAACTAGCGGTTCTAACTTTTCAAAATTGTAAAGAGCTAAATCTTTTTTTCCTGTAGGAATAGCTATATATTTACGATTAAAAGATATACCCACTTTGCGATCATGTAATCCATCGAGATGAATTATTTCCGTTCTTCTAGACAAATTTCATATACTCAAATTGTTATCATTTCAAATTATCAAATTTTCTCCTGAAGGTGTAAAGCTCGCAAATTGCAAATTTGGATCCAATCATCTAATTTCATTTATTATTTTTTTGGTTTTTATGCTATAAATTTTCACAATTGTTTTTGTACCAGTAGATTTTCAAATTAAGCAAAGATAGTTATTGCAAGGTGAAAAACAGCAAAAAGTGCCAGTATTCGAAAATTTGTCAATTTGAAGCTTAGTAGAAGTATCTCACAATATTCTTTTATCATAATCACTTGAAACTAAATATTTTCCATCATCAGAAAACAATAAGAAGTTTATATTTGTATCACTCTTTATTAATTGAGTAATTTTCTCATAAGTTTTTGCATCATAAAGAAATATTTTTGATTTTGTAGCAATTGCAAGAAATCTCCCACAAGGAGAAAATTTAATAATTCGAGTTATTTTTCCAAAATCTAAATCTATTTTCCCAAAGTTAACATTAAGCATGCTACAATTTCTAAAATCGGAGTTATAGATATGAGCTCTTGAGAAATTAACCCCATCAAGAAAACTTGATTCAAAATTTGTATTGATAAATAAACCCCATGATAAATCTGCATTAGGAATTTTTATATTGCTTAAATCTTTATTTATAAATGAGAATCCAGATTTATTGAGAAGCGTAATTGAGTTACTTGCTGCAATGCTGATTGAGTCTGATATTTTTGATTCTAAAACGATATTATAAAGAGTTTCTTTTATTTCTTCTGTAAGAATTTTTTCGATATAACTTCTTATTTTTCTATAATCATTTAGAACAATTTTATTCAAATAACTCTCTTTTATGGAATCGAAAGAATTTGTGCTTGCCAAGGATTGGATAATTTTTTTAGCCAAAATTAAATTAACTTGTGCTTTGCTCAAACATACTCGTTCATTCAGGCAAAACCATTTTATCAAGCTTATTTTTTCTTTTTCTTTAATTTGGTATAAAGAGTTAAATGCTGTTGATTCTTCAAACACATTGTCTAAATTTCTCTTAAATGCTTTATTAATTTCTATAATTTGCTTAAGTGTCATATCTCTTTTATGATACTTAATGTTAACCTGTATTTTTCTGACTTGATCGATAAAAGAATTAATTTTGGCTTTTATTAGATTTCTGTTTTTGTTAAACCTGTTGTAAACTCTCATTTTATTTCCTTTTGCTTCAAAGTCACAACCGAGATGCTCGATGTTTTTACTAGTGTGCATATTGATTATTAAAATGATGGATTATTTGTATAAATTATTCAGTGAATTATAAATTTAAAATTAATCTTTTTAGTTTTGCTATTTTTATTAGCACTAAACTCTAGCAGGTAACAAAAATTTGAAAAATTAACACTGCAAATATTTTCTCCTATTTTTAAAAGGATCATTACTCATTTAATATTTAATTGTATTGAAATTCTACATTTTATTTTCCTATTTTGATTCTTAATCAATCTTAAATCTAAATTTATGGCTTAGTTACATAATTCAGATGAAGCTAATTCATTATATAGCACTATTTTATCAATATTTAGTAATTTTTATTTATTAAACAATTTTGGTCTAAAACAAATTTATAAACTTGATACTCCGTAAAACGGTAAGACATTAAAGCACATTAAATTAAGTGTTTAAAGTGTCAGACTCTAGTTCAATTTTAAGTAGCTTAAACTAGTGATGGAAAATGTCAAATGAAAGTAAGGGATATAAGGAGAGTAAAGGATGATTGAGAAATTTCTAAGGGATAAATAATAATTATAATTAAGCTAAGTTAAATGAGCTCTTTCCAAATATAAAATCTAATAGAAATAGAAAATTATTTATATATTAAGTAATAAAGAGAAATTTAATTTTAGTCTTTAAAACAAATAAGCAATTATGTATCTATAAATATGCTTGATGGTAGATGCTTCAAACTTGGCTAGTTGAATGGAATATGCAGATCTGAGGGACTAATTCTATTCCGCAGAGATATGGGCTAGAACATGCAGAAAAACCAATATCTAAAAAACATCAAATCTTGGAAAAATCCCTAATTTTTGCTTTCCAATTTTTGCAAATTGTTCGTTTGATTCAATTCCATTTTCTAAAGTTGTTACAAAAGAAGCCACAAAAGGTTTTTATAGATATTTTTGATAACTTCATTTGTTTCTTTGTAGCTACATTTGCTTATATTTCATCAAATTCTCTAATGTTGAATATCTGAAGCATTTAATTTTAAAACATTTTCCATGCCGGTTTCGTAGCAGTATCAAGAACCTCTTCTCCATTATAGACTTCAATCATTTTGTTGCACTTTGTTTCTGCCTTATTTATTTGATTGATATATTTCCCAAATTCAGCTTTGAAATTCTTGATAATTTCATTTGCATTAGTAATTGCTTCAATCTTAAAATTTTGATATCCTTTTTAAGCATTATTAGCTTATTGATAATTGATTGGCTAATTTCTTTTCTTGGTTTAAGTAACGTTTTAATTGAATTTTTGTTTTTGAATTTGTTGAGGATGTTGAAATTATTTAGAAATTAATGGTGTTTACTATTTACAAAAATAAAAATTATAAACAGATGCAAAATTCAAAAGCAAATTATTATTCTAGTCCTATTTTTTATTATAATTTCATCTATTTAATAGGAGGAAACAACAATCAGGCTGAAAGGTATGATTTTAAAAAGCTGAATTTTAAATAAGATGTATTAATTAGGTTAATGGAAAATATAACCATTGCAGTGGGGTGTGGCTATGAAGGACATGATATGAAAGTGCAACTTGTACAATATCTCAGCGGAAAAGGAATTTTCATTATTGATGTCAGTGCAAATGACTCCACTAACGCTATTGATTATTTAGTATATGCAAAACTAGTTTGCGACAAAGTTCTTTCAGATGAAGCTCAAAGAGGATTATTAATTTGCGAGTCAGGAATTGGCATGTCAATGGCAGCTAATCGTTATAAAGGTATTCGCTGTGTTGTTTGCCATGACTATTTTGAGTTCAAATGACAAGAGAGCACAATGATTGCAACGTCTTAGCTTTAGGTGTCAAGTTATTGGCATAGAAGTGCAAAGCAATTGGTAGACACGCACCTTTCAACACACTTTTTAAGCGGCCACCAAATCACCCTAGAAGAGTCAATTTATTAAACTCTTATCCTTAGAAAAAATTAAAAATTTATTAATTAGTTTACAAATTAAATGGAGTGAGGTAAATTTCTTATTGATCTCACAGGGTATTTTAGCTGTAAAATTTCAATTTCAATATATCCTAATGCAATATCTTTATAAACAGCCCGGATGGTCTTATTAAAGGTATTGAACTTATACCCAATCCAACCCTAATTCAGATTATAACTGAATTAAATTCTATCATATCTTCTAGATAAAAAGTATCCCGATCCCACTGAAAATGCTCCTACTAATCCCTAAAAGAAATATTATCATTTTAGAGTAATCCAGATCTTTAGCAAACCTCAAAAAATAACAAGCACTAAGCCATGTAAAATCAGCGAGCATAAGATATGAAGGGATTAAGCAATAAATTCAGCTGAGCTCTGCCTTGCAATCAATTTTTCATATACATATAATCTGCTGTGCAATCATTAGAAAAGAAAAGCATATCCAAAAAAATGAATCCTCGCTCTGAATTAAAACAAATCTTAAGGATGCAAGAACTGACAAAACAAGTTCTTAATCAATAAATGCCAAAGAGGAGATTTAAGGGAACTATCATCAAATTCTGCATAAAAAAATCAAGCAGTTAAGCCTAATTGTAAAAAATCACGAAATTTCTTATCAATCTTCCGATGGCTTGTCTTTGTCATAGAGTGATTCCTCTTACTTTTCTGGTAATAAAATCAGATAAATAATTATAAAACTGTTATACAGATAATGCAAATATGCTTTAATCAATTAGCTATAATCAATTCTGCAAAAAATGAAGAGATACGGCTGCTTTAAAGATAATTGTCATAGTAGGCAATTGGCTAAATGCAATTGCGAAGTAGAAACCTTATCTTGCAAAGATCATGTTGGGGAACATTTATTTAATTCAAATTTAAAGACTCATCATTTCTTTATGTTGAGCTTCAAGCCAGCAGATGAAATCAGACAGCCACTTATTTCCAAGCTAACAGAGATTAAAAAAGATATTCAGACCTATAGAAAAAAAGTAATTGTAGAAGCGAGTGAGATTATAATAAACTTTAAAGCTACTTTTGGAAAATATATGGATCAAATCAATGATGTTGATAAAAGATGTAGCAGGATTATTGAAATTTTGCTTACTGGAGAAGAGATTCTTGATGTTTTTAATGAAAATGATATCGAAAATGTGCTTAAACTTAATGCTCAGGAAATCAAGAAAGAAATAGCTGGATGAAGAATAAATAATTGCTATTTGGATTACAAAGAAATTAATACAACCATAAGTGAAATCTATGGAATTACTTTTGATCCTTTTGAAAAAACTATAGAAAATCATATTAAGTCAAATGAGCTTTCATTTTTCAGAGATAATACTTCAAATTTTGCTACTATTAATTTAGATAATTTCAAAATTTCTTCGACAAAAACTCTAGAAACTCTAGAAACAATTAGTGCGCACAGTTCAAAATGCATACTTCCAGATGAAACTTATTTTTATTGCTGCAATTATAGTTCCAATTCAGATCTTGCTTTTACTATCGACAAGGGTAAAACTGTTACTCAAATGCAAAAATTGAAAGCAAAATCAAATGATTTAGTTGATTCTATATTTCATTATAATTTTGTTTATTTATTAGGAGGAGAAAGTAACTTTGCTGAAAGATACGATTTAGGAAAAAATATATGAGAAAGCTTAGCTCCTCTACCTCAAGGCTTAAACTTTCGAGGTAGCCGCATTATATTGTTCAAGGACTTAATTCTTATTACTGGCTATCATCTTAATAAAATGATAATTTACAATATTCCTCAAAATAATTATAAAGATGTTTCAAATTTAGTGCTGAATGGAGCTATAAGCAAACTTCTGTTGAGTGGTAGCAATAGGATTTATGCCATTGAAAAGGGACAGAGGATTTTTGAAAGTGCTGAAAATGATATTTCAAGTTGGGCGAATATAGGTAATAATAGCATGCCTAATATTTATTTTGAACTTCAATCAATTATAGTTCGCTATAAAGGATTTCTTTATTTTGTTCAATGTCCTAATGAACTTTGGAAATTCGATCTTAAGACAAAACAATTATCTCAGGTAGCAACGATTTAGAGCATAATAATTACTCTATTTATTAATTAACTCTATATCAAATTACGCTCTTTTATAATAAATTCGAAATATGCAATATGCTAGGAGTTATAATATCAAATTCTCATTGATCATACAATATAATTTCCAACTGTGAAAAAAAATTAATTTGAATGGAAATGACAGTATCTTTAATTTAATAAAATCTCAAATGATATCTAAATTGCAGAAAGCTCATAATATAAACTCTATCACGATTCTAGAAGCATTAATGCAATACTAACTTGTCTATTTGAGTTATAACCATTGCAACATCTTAAATGGATTGATTATTGCTTGCATTAATGAAACCTTAGCAAAAATTGATTTCGCCATATATAATCTGCTCAATTATTTATAATACAGTTGTGAATGCTTGATTTCTTAATATTTTTGAATTATAAGATATTAAAGAACAATTGGGATAAGAAATATTGAGCTTCAGCTAAAGTCTGAAGAAAAAAATAATGAAATGCTTAATTCCAATCAGTGAGACTCAAAACAATAGAAAAGTCATGGAAATTAACTATAAGTAAGAATTTTATCTATATAATTTTTTGATTGTAATATTATATCTTTGCAAGAAGAAAAAAACGTGATGGAAGGCTTAAGTAATAAGGAATTAATATCAGAATTCAGATATTGATAAGAGACCGTTGATAATTATAATTTAAGCTATGCTAGATAGAGCTCTATTTTATGAATATTAAAATCTAATAGAAATAGAAAATTATTTATAAATTAAGAAATATAGAGAAAGTTTTATTTTTATATTTAAACAAATGAGCCATCGTGAATGTATAAAAATGTTTAACCGTAAGTGTTTCAAAGATGATTGCACAAGCAAGCTGTGTGGTATGTGCAGATGTGAAGGACTCATCCTATTCTGCATAGACTAGTGTGTGAGCATTTAGAAATATCATCATCTAAATGACATCAATTCTTAAGATGCTACTATAAACCAGTATAAGAAATCAAACAGCCAATTATCGATAACCTATTAGCACCCAAAAAAGATATTATAAAGTATAAGATTGAAGCAACTACTAATGCAGATAAAATTATCACGAATTTTAAAACTGTTTAATGAAATATATCAAACAAATAAATGAGGCAGAAGCAAGATACATAAACTAATTGAAATTTTATATAGTGTAGAAGAGGCTCTTGATATTGTTACTGAAGACATATGGAAAATATTTTAAAAATTAAACGCTTCAGAATTTTAAAATAAACCGATCTGTAGAATATGGCTAAATGCAGATTGGGTTAAAAAGATATTTATGCATAGATTAAGAGCACTTATAAAATCCCTTTTAAGATTACATTGGCAAGAGATTTAGAAAATGAAATTGAATCAAATGACTTTTATTTTTATTAAGAATTCTTCAAATTTTGTAACTATAAGCTTAGATTTAAAAAGAAATGAATGAAGTTTTATTAAAATACTTTGTGGCTTCTTTTGTATGAGCTTTAGAAAAATGAAATTATATCAAACGAGAACACATCAAATTTTGTAACTATAGTCTATGATGCTTTTCAAATTTTCTCTACAGTAACTCTTCCAACTCAAACATCAGTTCATCCATATACTAGAAGTTGCATACCCCCTGATAAATGTTACGATAATGATTCTGGTTAAGGAGTCACATTTACGATTGACATAAATAAAAATTATAAACAGCTGCAAAATTCAAAAATGAATCATTATGCTGGTTCCATTTTTTATGATTATTTTATCTATTTTAATAGTAGCAAATAGCAATCAGGCTGAAAGGTATGATTTTAAACTAAATATTTGGGAAAGCATGACTCAACTACCCCAAGGTCTAAGTTTTACTTACAATTCAATGCCAACATAGAGATTCAATACTTATAGCAAGCTATTCTATTCAAAAAGTAATAATTTATAGAGCTAGCGCTATCAATTCTAGCATTGTTCATTATAAAGGTTTCATTTACTCAAAACCAGCTCTGGAAGTTCGATCTCACTTCAAAGCAAGCATCTCAGGGCGCAACTTTATAAAATAAAGAATTTATAACTTCAATAAAACCCAAACCATGCATTAACAACAAAATTATTTTTAAAAACCTAATAAAAGAAAAGAGCCATATTGTTTTTGATATTTCAATCTGCCTCAAAGAAACTAAAACTCATACAATTAATAATGCAGCAATTTAATAAGAAAGAAGAAAATTTATTCACAAATAGAAACTAAATTGCAGCAAAATTTTATGAAGGAAGTCCTCATCAATGGGTGATTAATTATATTTCAGATATGGAAATTCTGAAAGTTTAAATGAGTAAGTAGATTCACATCTAAATTAATTTGAAGATCTTCGATGACAAAAGTAGAAAGAGTTGATAAAATTATAAAGATGATGAACTTTTTGAATTCAGGAGCTGCTTTCTCATGGTTGGAGATTGAAATTAAAATATCTTTTAGGGCTTTTGGGAATTTCTTCTATAAAAAACCAGAACATTATAGGTTAAAACTATCATAGCTGGTGCAAGACCTCAAAAATCCATAAATTCACTCACCATCAAATCCTAAAGATAAAGTGGACTAATCTGATCAATAATTTTATCGAGCTTTGAAGCGCATAAAAGATTTTTCTAATAACTAGTGTGGATAAAGTATCTTTCTCTTTTCTTGGCAAGAATTATAAATTGCTATACGCATACATTATTATTGTTTCTAAAACATAATTATAAAAAACTTCTAAAAATAAATATTTAATCACATAATTAATAATATTTAGGGTGTAATTTTTTACTTATCTATGAAATATTCATAAATATGTAAAACTTTGAATAATACGCTGAAATCTATATGCATTAAGTCTTTGTTATTTAGCCATCATAATTCTATAAAAAATGAATAGCTTTTGTTGCGCAAAAGATAATTGTCATAGAAAACTATTCGCAAAATGCGAATGCGAGAGAGAGTCCTTATTTTGCAAAGATCATGCTATGGAGCATTTGATGAATTCAATTTCAAAGACTCATCATTTGTCTATTTTGAGCTTCAAGCCATCAGATGAAATCAAACAGCCACTTATTTCCAAGCTAACAGAGCTTAAAAAAGATATTCAGATCTATAGAGAAAAAGTAATTGCAGAAGCGAGTGAGATTATAATAAATTTCAAAGCTACTTTTGGAAAATATATGGATCAAATCAATGAGGTTAATAAAAAATGTAACAGAATTATTGAAATTATGAATAGCGGAGAAGACATTCTTGATGTTTTTAATAAAAATGATATAGAAAGAGTGCTTAAACTTAATGCTCAGGAGACCCAGAAAGAAATATCTAATTGGAGTATAAATAATTGCTATTTGGATTACAAAGAAATTAATACAACCATAAGTGAAATCTATGGAATTACTTTTGATCCTTTTAAAAAAACTATAGAAAATCATATTGAGTCAAATGAGCTTTCATTTTTCAGAGATAATACTTCAAATTTTGCTACTATTAATTTAAATAATTTCAAAATTTCTTCGACAAAAACTCTAGTAACTCAAGAAACAATTAGCGCACACTGTTCAAAATGCATACTTCCAGATGAAACTTATTTTTATTGCTGCAATCATAGTTCCAATTCAGGTCTTGCTTTTACCATCGACAAGGATAAAAATGTTACTCAAATGCAAAAATCAAAAGTATCAAATGACTACGTTGATTCTATATTTCATTATAATTTTGTTTATTTATTAGGAGGAGAAAGTAACTTTGCTGAAAGATATGATTTAAGAAAAAATATATGAGAAAGCTTAGCTCCTCTACCTCAAGGCTTAAACTTTCTAGGTAGCCGCATTATATTGTTCAAGGACTTAATTCTTATTACTGGCTATCATCTTAATAAAATGATAATTTACAATATTCCTCAAAATAATTATAAAGATGTTTCAAATTTAGTGCTGAATGGAGCTATAAGCAAACTTCTGTTGAGTGGTAGCAATAGGATTTATGCCATTGAAAAGGGACAGAGGATTTTTGAAAGTGCTGAAAACGATATTTCAAGTTGGGCGCATATAGGCAATAATGCAATGTCTGATTATTATCAACTTCAATCAGTTGTAGTTCGCTATAAAGGATCTCTTTATTTTGTTCAATGTCCTGATGAACTTTGGAAATTTGATCTAACTTCAAAACAATTAGCTAAAGTGGCAACTGTCTAAAATATAGAAATCTTAATTTTAATTAACTATTTAACAAATTTCCACTTTTAATTGTAAATTCATTCGATTAGATTATATCATCTTTAAAATATTCTATAAAATATAAGGACCCGTTAAAAAATTCTAAAATTCTTGGGTCCTCTGGGGTCTAAGTGGGTCTTTTGTTCATTAAAATTTTTTTTAATATCTGAAAATCCGATATGTGGACTTGGTCATTAAAGGGTTTTTTATTTTTTGGAGTTAGCCTATGAAGACTCACCAACAATAAATGACTCTCAAAAAATGAATCATTAGGTAAAATTGTAGCGAATTAATGCCAAAAATATTGGGCTAAGTCTGAAAATTTTTTCGCGCAAAAACTTTCATATGCTAGGTCTTTATTTTTGAATAGATAAATCAAGCTCTTAACAAGATAGTGCTGAATCTTTTTAAAATTGGATGATTTAGAATTTTCTTTGCCTTTTGATATTATATTTTTGATACTCGTTTAATGATTGATAAATAAAATATTTGCTTTTTATCTGGGTGAATCTCATTGACGAGTTTTCCAATCTCGTTATTTTAGATTTTTTGTTAATTCTGTGATTTGGGTTAAGCTTTGGATGCAATTGGTGAGTCTATAGGCCTCTAAATCATATTCGGAAGTGCTTAATATTGATGAAGAAGAAAATCCAAAGTAATTAAATAATCCAAAACAATTATTAAATATATATATTTACAAAAAAAAATCAGTTAATATTCTCATAATTAAATCCTTGAATAAATCCTTCCTTCAAAAGTTACAATTCCCAGTTATGACCCAAATATATTCCTTTTTCAGATTTGGCGGAATTGACTCTAATTCGGGGTCAAGGAATTTTTTGATTTTTTTTCAGAAGTTTTTTTTATTTTCAAAAACTGTTTGAAAAAGAGTTGCTACAATGGTCATGGTCATTTTATTCCCTGGGCTCATAAAAGACGATAAAAGCTTTTACGTCTCCTTTGGTCTGATGAATTGGTCATATCTAAGCCAGATTTTGATTAGGACCTTATAGGGCTTGCTGATCATTTTTGCGTTGAATTTGTAATGTGTAACCAACCACCTTGAGGATGTTTCATTTTTGATGATCCATTTCACCTGTTAGATGGCGCGCCTTCTGGCTTCTCCTTATTGAGCTTTGCGCGATAAAATTTTTAAGACTTAGCCCAATATTTTTGGAACGAATTTGCTACAATTTTACCTAATGATTTGTTTTTTGAGAGTCGTTACTTGATTGATATTAATATTAGAAATTATTTGAATGCTGAAATTTCAGGATTTCGCTCTTTTTGTTTAATAATAAATAAATTAATCTCTTAATTTTCATATCAACTTCTAAAAATTTATCTCTATGATTTTCTTTCATCCAATTCTCAAAATTTTGTGAGTAATACACAATTTCATGTGAGTCTTTCTTTAATTGCTCAATCATATATCCCACATTTCTGTGAGTCTAAAAATAATTCTATTCTATAATCATCATATAAATTGCATTCATCTAACAGATAAATTTCATCTTCCTTTATTCAGCCGTATCTATTGCAGGCACTCGTATGCTTCAGATGCCTTATATTTTGCGAATAAACAGTCATATCAAGCCAACTCTGAGCCTGAATACGTGGGCATTCGCTTGACTTCTGTGAGAATTTGCTACTTATAGTGATTACATTCCGTCATGTCTTTGCCATTATTTAATGCCACAAATAGCCTAGTTGTAGTTCTAACTTCATTTTCAATTCTCAACAAATATTACTCCCATGAATATCTTTTTATTTTATTCTCAATATTCATCTTGGAGGCCCTCAGATCCTGCAATATCAGCTTCTGAAGTTCAGCACACCTGCCACTTCGTACTCATCTTCACCCATGATAGATCAATCCTTTCATTTAGTTCATATAATCTCCCTAGCACCATCTCTTTTTTGAGCTCTTTTTCAAGATTTAGTCAATAATTAAGGACTCTTACAGCAAGCTGCATCTCCATGCTAAGAATACCTTTATCCATATATAAAATCTTGCTTGCTATACCTTTCAAGCTCACATTAGTTATCTAATTCATCTCCGCTAGATGATCTCGAGCTGTTCCAGCACTTACCTTGAATTCATTGTATTTGCTGATGCCTTTTGACCATACAGCCCTACTGAATTTACACAAGCCCTTAGCATTGTCAATCAATTTTTGGTTTGCTAATTTTTCAAGACTTAAAGTTTGCCGAGAGTTGACCACATTATTTTCATTTCTTCACTCTGCCCTCTAGATGGTCATTGTTGATCCTTTCCCAAGCATATATCCTAAATATTTATGAGCCTAAAATCAAATTTATAAATTTGATGTTCCTCCAAGACATTAAAGCTCATTAAATTAAGTGTTTAAAGTGTCAAATTCTAGCACATCTTTTAAGAAGCCTAAATTAGTAATATTATAGGCAATCAAAATAAAATAGACAGATCTTCTCAAGCGCTGTCACTTCCAATCGATCATATTATCTCATTATATGCACTATCCTCATTCTTTAGTTCATGTTTGCATGTGTTTTGCTCGAGCAAAATTTTTTGTTTGCTCACGAAGAGGAATAAATTATTAAGAAGAAAGATTAGAATTAAAGAAGTTGAAGTTTGCTCAGAAAAGGAAGATAAAAAGACTATTGGAAAATGGAGATGCTAAGGCGAAGAAGTGGACTCACAGTTATCAGGAAATAATCAACACTCTTATTGTTGAAGTCATTTAGCTGTAAACTCATAGAATTCAAGGTATTTAAACGAGCTCAATATATGCATAGAATCTAAATAGATGATATTCATCTTCTGAATGACTGTTATTTTATGAATTGCAGAAATGTGGAGAATTTAAATATTTTATATTGAGAGCTTGCTTTAACACAACAACATTCGAGATATTTGAGACAAAAATAGTAAATGTGAAAATTGCAGTTAAATAAAGGAAGATGAGACTCATCTACTAATAGCTGTTATACAGGAAGAAAAATTCTTGATATTTCTTCAGAAATATAGAGTATTATGGAGTGATTGAAAGAGCATAAGATTAATCTATTGGACAGAAGTTTTATAATTGAATGAAGGGAAGCATGCTATAGAATTTGAAGAAGTGACAATAGGTTCAAAAGATTATTATGCATAACCATAGCCGAGTAATTAAGTAATTCATATTTCTGCAAGTATAATAATTATAACAGCAACACATACGTATTAGCACTCAATAAGATTAATTAAATAGATATAACACTAGCGCTAATGCTATTTAAAATTTCCACATCTTAACTACTTTATTAATAAAATCACTACCGCTACTAATAAAGTTTCCTCTTGTTGGGATCTCAATAAATTCTATTGATTTTTTAGTAGCTATTGTTTTAATTATTTTTCCTGAACAATAATAGTCTTAGACGATTATGTTACCATTTTTATCGCCAGCAATCATATTTTTTCCATCAGGTGATCACATCACCCTATTTATAGCACTAGCAGAGAAAAATTTTTTAATTTTTCTAATTGCTCTCTATTTTATAAATTTAAAGCCTTTATTATTTTTGATTTCCCAATTAAAATTAAATTGTTTTCTCAATAAGATGTCTATTAAACTAACCTATATTTAAAATTTCCACATCTTAGTTGCTTTAAGTAAAATACCACCACCGCTAATAATAAAATTTCCTCTTGTTGCGACATCAATATTTCCTACAGTAAATTTTTTAACAGCTATTTTTTTAATTATTTTTCCTGAAGTATAATCGCATATGGTTATATTTTCTCTATCATCACCAGCAATAATATTTTTTCCATCAGGCGATCACATCAACTTTTTTATATTATAAACAGAAGAAAGTTCTTTAATTTTTCTAATTTCTTTTCTATCTTGTTTTCTATCTTCTATATTTCAAACAGTTATTATTTTTGATTTCCCAATTAAAATTAAATTGTTTTCACATTGAGAAATCCTTATTAAACTATCTTTTTCGGGTGTTTTATAGTCAATTAAAACTTCCTGATTGTCTACACATCAAATAATTCCATGATTTTTTTTCGCCATTGCAAATATAAAGTTTCCACAGTGAGACCAAGCCCAGCCAATATCGCTTAAACTATTTATTTTTATTCTCAATATTATCATATCATTATCAATATCTAATATATCAATAAAAATAGATCCAAAAATAGCAATTTTTTTTCCATTTTCAGAAAATTTAATACTTTGAGTATTTCGATTTATATTGATAACTTTAAATAGAAATTCATCATAAATATTTCAGATTTTAATTGAATTATCATTAGCTGCAGCTAAAACTGATTCATACAGCGCAATAGATTTATAGCAAGGTTGAATAGCCTGAAATTTTTTAAATAGTTTTTGATTTTCAGTAAAAAACATAAAAATTGTTCCATTTTTAGTTAGAACTACAAAGAAATTTCTGTCATGTGAAAAAGAAACATCTTTTGTTCCACTTATATAAAGAAAGTGTTTATTCCCTCTACCTCTTAGCTTTAATTTCATGACATTAAATTTTTATCTTCTGATACAAGTGCATATTTATTTCCCTTGGGTTGAAAAGCCTTTAAAAGAATAGCCAGTAATTTTTAAATTTTTGTTTAAAATTCATAAATCAACGATTTCTAAAAAATACTGCATTTTTAAAACTAAATATCTATCATAAGGAGAAAAAACAACCCAAGAGGAGTCCCTTTTTAAAATTCTTATTGGTTCTAGATTTTCAGCTCTATAAAGGATAGTTTTAAAACCTGAATAGATAGTAAAGTATTTTCTATTAATAGAAAATACAGTCCGATAACAATTTTTTAATCTTTCCATAAAGATCATGGTTTTTCTTGATAAATTCCATATGCTTAAATTATTACCACATGAAGCTATTAGCTTTTCTCCTAAAGGTGAGAAGTTTGCATCAGTAATAGAAGAGCGATAGGGAAAATAAATTTCATTTACTATTTTTCTATCTTTTATACTGTAGATCTTTGCACTGCAATTTAAGGCAGCTTTATTTGTAGATAAACAAAGGTAGTTACTACAAGGAGAAAAGCTGCATGGTATGAGATTAGTAAATTTGGCAATTTCAAGCTTAGGAGTTTCGCATGATGTGCTATTTCTAATTTCAGGAATATTAAGCTTAGAAGAAGTTAATTGAATAAAAGACAAGGGTTTCCATAGAGAGTATTAGCTATGCCTTCTCTGTAGGGATTAACATCCTCTAGAGGTTAAAAAGGTTTTTCCGAAAATACCCACTAAGAACAAAGAGCTTATTGCCGATAAGGGAGGTATTGATAGTAAGCTGATAATATTGAGATTACAAGTAAATGATTGAAAATCTATTGGTTGGGCTCGATCTCGCACTGGAAACTTCATATCTGTAGAAATAAATGAATATCATGATATTATTTGAAGTATAGATGATCAGAAAATTTCATTTAAAAATAATGCAATTAAAAGAGATAGTTTGGTTTCCATCTCTCAGTGTGAAAACAATTTGATTTTAATTGAAAAATGAAAAAAAATAAATGTTTGGTATCTAGAAGATAGAGAACAAAATAGAAAAGAAATTAGAAAAATTAAAGAATTTTTTTCTGATTATGAAATAAGAATGTTGATGTGGTCACCTGATGGGAAATATATAATTGCTGCTGATGAAAATAGAAGCTTAATGGTATGAAACTATAGTTCAGGAATAGTTAAAAAAATAGATGCTAATGAATGAATAGAATTTATTGATGTCTCAACAAGAGGAAATTTCATTATTGGTGGTGGTCGTATACATGAAGTAGTTAAGATATGGAAATTTTAATGATAGTATTAGTGCAGTATCATATTTATTTTAATTAATTTTATTGAGTTATGGTACTTATTCATTGTTGCTATAATTATTAAATCCAAAATTATAAATAAAGATAATTGCAAAATATGAATATGGTGATTCTTATGCATAACTACACTACACTTAAATTAAATATGTCACCCATTGCAATCTACCCTGGGCTTATTTAATCTGAATCAATCTTTAGCTGCTTGAATCTTCTTTCCAGCTCCTTCTCTCCTTCCTTTCAATTCCCCTAGTACTCTCTGCTATTTTTGGACATCTTTCCATCCTTAGGCTTACCTTTTGATTAAAGCATCTTTCTGCTTCCGTCCCAGGAATTTTACCAGGCCGATTTTGAGTTTTCAATGTTACTATTGTGTCTCCTGGCGAGAGTCTTAGTGTAAAGTTTTTGATAATGAATATGAAACTGTAAATGGCTATTACGCCAATTGCTCTGGCTCAGGTAAATTAAAGAATTGAGAAGGAGATACAAAATAATACTTTTATATGAGCAATACAAATTTAGCAAATTGTAAATGCTCCAAAGGTTTTATATAAATAGTTAAATTTGTACTGGCAATATATTATTTAGCATAGTAGGGGAAATTGCAATAGAGTGTAGCTCATTAATAAATTTTACACCATGCAAAAGCCAGTTTTATTTGCATTGAGATATTTTAAATTGTACATGCAATAATAATTTGGCTTGTGAATAGTCAATCAGTCTACGTGGAAACCGTACAGAATTATAGATTCAGCTCTCAGTTGGGCTTGTGCTTGATTTTTATGAAGAAAAAATTATGACTAATTTCACAGAAATTTAAGAACAGATTACAAAAGATAAATTTTGTTATTAAGCATGGAGACAATATGACATTTAATACCTCTTCTAGCATTTTGGAGTTAATAGATAATTTGCATTATTCATTCATACAACTTTAAATAGCTGTGATTTGCCTACAAATATTGATCTGAGTTTTAACTTTTACCTTAAATAAAATTGGTAAACGATATATATTTTCTTATCATTTATAATTTTTGATTTTGTTTGTAGCTGACAAGTGTCAGTACTTATATTCAAATATCTTACTTTAGCATCCTGCAGACTTTCATGTCCTTCTAATATTCTATTATAACTTTTGCTTTGGATATTATGTAGATTCAAAGAAATAATGATCAATCATAACTTGAAAGTACAATTGTAATAATAATCACACATACACATAAATTAGGGACTATTCTTGACAGCTCATCTGACTCTATGCTCATGATGGAACTGAGGAATTAGATTAATATGATTACCTAAACATAGGTATCTTAATATACATAATTATGCCTTAATGATTTTTATATGATATTTAGATAGTTTCAATATAAATAAAAGATTAATATTGTTAACTATAATATGTGCTTAGCCTGGATCTTTTAAAAAATACAAATTTTCATCGTTTGGACTGTTTAGTGGAGATAATTTCTGCAAAAAAAGAAATCTTTTGAATTAACTCAATACTAAATTTAATGCCATTTTTATTATCAAGCAATTAAATTTTGTAGAAAGCTAAATGGTGCAAATATTTTAATGCAGTACATAAAGTTTATAATAATAAAATGAGTGATAATTCTTTGGAAGAGCAAAAAGGACAGAAACCCATGCCGCCTCTTAATATTAATAGAAAAGAAATGTTAATTCAGGTCATAAATAATAATGAACTAGAAAAATTAATTAGCTCAGCCAAAGCTGGAACTAGAGTAGTGCCCTCAGACCTTGAGCAACTCATTCAAAATGAAATCTCTAATTATATTAATCAAGGAATTGCATCTCTAATTGAAGCAAAAGCAATAGAAATTAAAAGCCAAAATTTAAATGTCAATGAAATTGGGAAGCAGATGTATGATTTTATCAATGACCTGGAAATTCTCACAATTTCTCCTAAGGATTACAGCAATTTTATAGAATCGAAGCAGACATTTTTTAATAAATATGGAATGCCATCAGACTCATTAAGGGATCAACAATGATTGAATTTAATAAATTTAGCTCGCCAAATAAATGATGACGCTTATTCAGCTAAGGATTTTGAAAATACAAGAAATATAATTTCAGATCTAAAACAGAGGATTATTTCAAATTCAAATATTTCGAAGAGTTTAAGCATAGAATATGAAAAACGTAATGCTGGATATATTACTAAAGTGCATGTAAGTTTAGAAATGAGAGAATATGCATTTATACGTCAGGTATGGGAATTAGTTGATATATATGGGTGATACGATCTTTATCAAAGAGATGTCAAAACTTTCACTTTTACTACTTCAAGTAATGATAAATTTAAATTTATTGAGTATGGAGAATGGAAAATGTTTGCACCTAGTTGTGAAAAGTTTTATCAAAATCGACAATGAGAGCCAAGAGCGGTAATTAGACCTAAAGGAGTGTCGAATAAAAGTTAAAAAAAAGTTTATAAATGATTAAGTCAAAAAACAAAAAAAAAATTAAAAAAAGAATAGATTATTAATCCTTTCTTCTTAGTTTGAGCAAATCAAAATCAAAATATTGCTCTATTAGTTTTTTATATTTATATAAAATTTTAAAATATTCATTCAAACTTGAAGACAATCCTTATTATTGATTAGTAAAATATAAATGATATAAATAGTCTCTTTGTTTTTTAATAGTAAGTATGTTTAAAACGATTTCATATTTAGTTGTGCTTAAATTGGCCTACTGAAAATTTCCATGCAATTTTATTTTTAAAGTATATTGATTTATAGAATATCAATATATTTAGTTTGATATGGCCAAAGATTATATATTGCTTTGCACATTATGCTGGTTAATATGAGAAGATCTGAAATGATCTAATCTCATTAACAACAATTAACTGACAATTGAAGTGCAAGCCATAGTTATATAAATGATTATATTAAAAGGAATGAGGATAAAGTTTTATCTATGAAAAAATGATAATCGAGCCAGAGACTTAGAATGATTTCAGAAATCTATCATCTTATATGGACCAAAAGGAGTGGAAAAAAACTTCATTCTTTAGGCTTTAAAAGAAGATAAGCTGCCATTCAACCTGAAAATAGAAGCCCTTCCATAATGCCTATATCAATTCTTTAATCCCATTACAATTATTCAGTGTATCAAAGTGATGCAAAAATTTATCTTTTATCCACCAACGTTCATATTAAAAGCATTAAAAATTACTTTTAACCACCCATTTATGGTTAATCAATCTTTCGCAATTCAAATCAAACTTGTAGTAATGAACACTAAAATCAACTAACCCAATGTATATTCCTTCTTTATTATATGAGCAATACACTTGATAAGAAGCATAATTGATTGCTTATTTTGCTATTTGTCTCCAATTCATTTCATTTCCAATTTCGCTTTCATAGATTAATCCATAACATTCAATCAAATACAGTCTCTCTGCCTTTATTAGGATCTTTCTTGTCCCCTCTGCAAACTCACAAGGAATTTATGAGAAAGAGTCAATATCGATTAAGTATAGCAAAAGATTTCTATTATTCCTTCCAGAAATTAAAATATTTCAATTAAATATTATACTATTGCAATAGCTATCAGCTTCTGGCATTGGAGTTAATTGAATTCATCGATGTTTATCCAAATCAAATCTGCTAGATAGAGTTAAATTATCATTATTATTTCATCCTCCAAAGCAATAAACACTGTTGTTGAAATAGATGCATGATG
This sequence comes from Blepharisma japonicum, assembly GCA_949751835.1. Lineage (NCBI taxonomy): Eukaryota > Ciliophora > Heterotrichea > Heterotrichida > Blepharismidae > Blepharisma > Blepharisma japonicum. Next base: position 2,633 of record CATKHK010000183.1, on the reverse strand, counting down.
AGATACAACAAGGAGCTCCAGATGGCAGAACTTCAACTCCACCATTCACATCAATTATCACTGTAATTCCAGAAGGCTGATTATTTTTACCAAAACAGAATAGCTTGCTATTTGGAAGTTGAGTTATGCAAGTGCCTAAGTCTAGTGGTTCTCGAGTATGTAAGATTTTTACTTCTTGGGTTTCAGTTTCAGTGTTATAAATATATAAATAAGTTTTTTGGTTTACAGATGTGTCAAGATTATAAAGAGACGTCTCTTGTTGATAAGCATTAAGACAATCTGGTAAGCTTGCATTAACGGTGGATCATAAAGATAAGAATTATTTTTATCTGCTGAGAAAATCGCTCTGAAATCAATCTCTAATTCTTGATTGTTTGGTCTGCTTAAGATCTCAGCTGTTTTATTTCTTAAGGAGTCTATATCTTCATTCTGTTGAGATCATTAGTAGTAGAATTTATTTGAGAAGTCTTGTTTTCTGTGTTTTTTAATATTTTTGGCTCTTTTACGTTTTCAAGTCTTTTCTGATTTATTATTAAAGAAATCGAATCCTTAACGTTTTCCGACTCTATAATTACTGGATCACCAGTTTTATTATGCATTTCAGAAGCATTTTGCATATTCTTCTTCTTCTCTAGGTATATTTCGCATTTTTCTTCATCAAGTTCACCTTTTCCTATTTACTCTTCCATTCGATAGCGATCTTTGATAGAGCCTTCGTATGTTCATATGAAATTGGAAACTTCGTCCTTTAGTTCTTCTTTCTTTAGGATTTGACTTTGGGTTGATGAGTATTCTGCTTGAGCTGGCAGCACTTCTGGCTTTTTTATCATTTTATTAAACACACTACTCATTTTTCTCGAAACTAAATTAAATTATAATAATAGAGACTCGTAAATATTTCATTCACTGCTGCACTAAAATTAAGTAGCTCCTCAAAGCAAGTAAGAGGTTCGAAACTTCACTGATGAGAACAAATTTATGAGTTCTGCTTGAGATAATTAGATTAACTTTGTTAGATTATATAAAATACTAAACACTTGAAATCAAGGTTTAAACAGATTCTTTATATTCAATTGATTAATTGTATTGTTTTCTGATATATAGAAGTTAACCTGGATTTTAATTAAGTATAAACTTTCATTCTTTGGAATATGTACTTAAGATAATCCTTATAAAAATTCTTCGAGACAACTCAATTCTTAATTTTTTTGCCATTTTCATTTATCAAGCACTTCAAATTTGTAGAAATGTAAATGGTGCAAATATTTTAATGTGATGCAGGAGTTTAATAATAATAAATGAGCGATAATTCTTTTAAAGAGCAAATTGTCCAGGAGCCCACGGTATCACTTGATATTTATAGAAACGCAATTTTAACCCAACTCGGATCAAATGAGCTAGAAAGATTGCTTACTTCAGCAAAATCTGGAACTAGAGGAGGGCCCTCAGACCTTGAGGAACTAATCCAGAAAGAAATCTCTAATTATATAAATCAAAGAATTGTAGCCTTAATTGAGGCTAAAGCAATAGAAATTAAAAGCCAAAGTTTAAGTGTCAATGAAATTGGTAAGCAAATGTATGACTTTATCAAAGACTTGGATATCCTCATAAGCTATCCTAAGGATTACAGCAGCTTTATAGAATCCAAGCAGGTATTTTTTAATAAATATGGAATGCCATCTGGCAACTTAAACGATCAGATGTGCTTGAGCTGGATAAATTCAATGCGCCAAATAAACGTTCAATCTTTCTCAGCTGAGAATTTTGAGAAAATTAGAAATATTTTTTCAGAACTTAAAACGAGAATTATGGCAAATTCAAGTATCTCTATAATTTTAAGTACTGCAGAAGAGAGGCGTGGAAGACCGGGATATTATAGCGCATGGGCATACACATCAACTAAACATCATGTTTTTTATAATACACATAGTAGCCACTACAATTATTATGGAGTATATGATCACTACCAAAGGGATGTAAAAACTTTCACTTTTACTTCTCCAAATAATGAGAAATTTGAATTTATTGAATATGGAGAATGGAAAATTATTGGGTCTCCAGAGTATGTTTACTGCTACACTGATTAGCAATTTATTTAATTAATTTCATCCTCTTCTTCTTTCAAATAATTAAAATTATTATCAATATATTATACAACATAATTCATACTTAAAAACAATTCTTATTGCTGAAAGAAGTAATATAAATTATTTAAATAATTTCTTTAAGCTTTTTATATTTATAGCTATTATAAATAATATATTAGTTTATTTCTTCATGCTGAAGTATTTTCTGTCATTTTTTATCTTACCTTAGATATAGTTTATTATGCGTCACAACAGCTACAAAGCTAGGGGTGTTAACCCACCCTTATTAACCTGGCCTGCGATTATGCATGCTCAAAAATAATCTTTATTTAAAGACTCAGAGCAATATTCAGAAAGTAGGCATCTTATATGTTGCAACAGGTTGCAAAAAAACTTCACTTTCCATGCTTGAAACAAAAAGCAACTGAATATTCAACTTAATATTTGAGGTCCTACAATAAATCTGGTAAATCTCTATAATCCCAAGAAAGATTTATCAAATTGTAAACTCAAAGACTTCTAAATTACAATCAATATTCAAAAATT
>CATKHK010000182.1:0-26668 GCA_949751835.1 Blepharisma japonicum | reverse complement strand
TACTAATTGTGCATCAATTATTCAGCTTCCCAATGGTGAGCTATTCTGCAGTTGTAAAGAATATCAAAGCTCTTTTATTACTTTTATTATTAATAAAAATTATGAGCTTCGAATGTTGCCATCTCAAAAGTCTTATGAATCATTAGCAGCTATTTATTTTAGAGGAAATGTCTATTGCTTTGGAGAAGACGAAGATTCTGAAACTCTATCTTATAGATTCGATTTAGACAGGAATCAATGATTTAAACTGACTACTATCCCTGATAATTCCTATTGCAATAGTGCAGTATTCAATAAAAATATTTTAATATCCGAATTTCATTGTGAAAATCTTATTCAATATTCAATTGATATAGACTCTTTCTCAACACTTCCTTATGATTTTCAAGGTAGTTGTTGAAAGGTCTTAATAAATGGAGAGGAGAGATTGTATTTGATTGAATGAGATCAAGATGGATTTATTTATGAAAGCGGAGCGGGAGATGAGTATAATTGGAAACAAATAACAAAATCAACAGTAAATGAAAATTTCGACCAATTATATTGAATATATAATAAAAGAGGAATATATATCTCAACTCTTAATAATGAATGCTTAAGAGAATACTATAAGTTTGATTTGGACCAAAATGCTTGTATTCGTATTGCTTATTATGATAAGCATATAGCTATTCGAGAATTAGGCGGAAAAGTTGAAGCGATAGACTGCTATAACCAAACTTTCAATCTCAATACTCAAGCTGCTTTAAGTTTCGGAAAATTCACTATTAATGATTTAGGGAGAAAACTTGAAAAAATTGAATGCTATAATGAAGTAATCAAGCTTAATCCTGACAATGCGAATCCCTACATTAGTAAAGGAGATATTCTTTCCTATTTAGAAAGATATCTTGAAGCAATAGAATGTTTTGATGAGGCAATCAAAATTAATCCTATGAATTTTTATGCTTACCATAATAAAGGATTTTCTCTTAGTGCTTTGAAAAGATATAGCGAAGCAATAGAATGCTATAATATGTCATTAGAAATAAATTCAAATATCCCAGAAGCTTATATGCATAAGGGAAAGGCTCTCTATTATTTAAGCAGATATATTGAAGCAGTTGAATGTTATGAAGAGAGTATCAAAATCAATCCTAGATTAAAATATGCACAGTATTTAAAAGGATGTGCTTATTATCGTTTAGGCAGAAATTTAGAAGCGATTACTTGCTTTGACGAGGCACTTAAGCTTGATCCTTATTACGCTATTGTTTATGATATAAAAGGAAATGCTCACTATCGTTTACAAAATTATCTTGAAGCAATTGATTGTTATAATAAAAGCATCAAAATTTACCCTAATGAAGCTTGCATATATGGCAATAAAGGAAATGCTCTTCATGAATCAAAAAGATATCTTGAAGCAGTTGAATGCTATGATGAATCAATCAAGCTTGACCCTAAAGATGCTACTGCTTACACTAAGAAAGGACATAGCCTTTTTGAATTGAAAAGGTTTTTGGAAGCAATAGAATGCTATAATGAAGTCATCAAAATTGATCCAAGTAATGCTACTGCTTATGAGTATAAAGGATCTGTTTTTTCTTATTTGAAAAGGAATTTGGAAGCAATAGAATGTTACGATGAAGCAATCAAAATAAATCCCAACAATTCTAATACATATACTTACAAAGGGCATGCTCTTGACATGATGGATAGAAGTCTTGAAGCAATAGAATGTTATGACGAGGCAATCAAAATTGATCCTAAATGTGCTTCTGCTTATCATAAGAAAGGAAATATTCTTCTCTGTGGACTGGATAGGAAACGTGAGGCAATAATATGCTATAATGAAGCAGCCAAACTAGATCCAGATAATCCTCTGAATTTCTTTAATAGAGCGCTGGCATTCAATAGTCTAGGTCAAGAAGCAGAAGCACTCCAGGACTTTTACCAAGGCTATTATTTAATAAAAGAAAGCCAAACAAGTGATAATGCTAAATTCAACCTTTCTGAAATAAATTGTAATTTTACTAATGAACGATTAAAAAACGATTTCATAGAATTGCTTCAAAAGCTTGTTCAAATGGGAGAAAGCGCAATTGGCTTTAAAGAGGAATTTAATAGCCTCAAAAGATACCAAAAGTCAAAAATAATGAAGGAGATTGAGGAGCAAGAAGAAAAAATTAAAGAAGAGCGTTCTCAATTTTTAATGAAAGCAGCTGGCTTCTTTAGTCCAAAAAATGATGATACACTAGAAGAGATGCAGCAAAAAATTTATCAAATAGATAGAGAAGCTGATGAATACCTAAAAAGGGTTATTTCAACGATCTCGGATCTCTGATCGTCTCTGCAGCAAAAAGTGAATGAAGATGAATAATCGTTATCTTTTGGGTAAGCTCTTATATAAGGAATAATTAATTAAATTCATATAAACTTAATTAGTAGCTTTATTAGGGCAATGAATAGTTTATTTTGATATATTTTTAGCAAATAGATTTGGTAAACATTTGAGAAGCCCTGATGCGCAATTTTGTGGCATGCATTGCTATTATAAACAATAAATATAGGATTTAAAATAGATTGAGCTTTATCTATAGACTTAAAATTTTTTAATTCAAAGAGTATGCTAATTAAAATTAAAATGTTCAGCCTTATAATGCTGTTGAGAGAGTGATTTCAGCTTTGTTTAAATATTAGTCTTTTTACATTTCTAATCAATTTCTAGTTTACACATACCTTTCTCAAATCCGATAAAATCTATTTATGAAATAAGAACATTTTCTAAGCAAATATAAATTCACACAGGTTGATAAAAGAAGCCTGAGAGAAGAAAATATGATTATAAAGCTTTTGAAGCAGCTGAACTGATTCCAAGTCTAAATGATTCTAGCTACAGTCTGCTGAGGTGACAAACAAAATGCTGAAGATCTTGAAACGATATTGGAATTTATTTTTAAAAATTTATTATTTTGAGATCGAGATGGAAGAGAAAAAAGATTTAATTTAGATTCCAATAAATTTTATAGGAATTTAGATTTAATTCAGAGCTTATAATCGTGCTCTGAAATAATGAGATAAAGCAATTAATTCTAAGGAGAAAATAATATAAATTCATGGAGGATCCAGATCAGCTTAGAAGTACTAAGCTTTTGTGTAAATTGAACGAGTTAGGAGCTCAAAAGGCTTGCATATCAGCTAGGCCTGATAATACAAAAACAGAACAAGATTTTAAGGAAGCTTGCTCATTGTATCAAAATGAGAATCATACTTCTGATCCATTCATCAGCCAAATTTATCAGGAATTGGAGGAAAAGCATCATCAAATAACCTTTCTTTATCTTTTTGGTGAACTTGATGGGAAAGCTCATTTGTTCACTTATAACACTGAAAATGAGAGAGAAGAAGCAAAATTTATAGAAACTACAAATAGATTGCATACTAATGGTGCATCAATTGTTCAGCTTCCCAATGGTGAGCTATTCTGCAGTTGTAAAGAATATAATGGTTCTTTTATTACTTTTATTATTAATAAAACCTATGAGGTTCGAATGTTGCCTTCTCAAAAGTCTTATGAATCATTAGCAGCTATCTATTTTAGAGGAAATGTCTATTGCTTTGGAAAAGATAAATATTATAATATTCTGTCTTATAGATTCGATTTGTACAGGAATCTATGATTTAAACTGACTCCTATCCCATATGGTTCCGCTTGCAAAAGTGCAGTATTCAATAAAAATATTTTAATTTCCGAATATAATTGTGAAAATCTTATGCAATATTCAATTGATATAGACTCTTTCTCAATAATTCCTTATGATTTTCAAAGGGACTGTAGAAAGGTCTTGATAAATGGAGAGGAGAGATTGTATTTGATTGAATGAGCGAAAAATGGATTTATTTATGAAAGTGGAGTGGATGATGAGTATAATTGGAAACAAATAGCAAAATCAGCGATAAATCAAGATTGCGGCCAGTTATATTGAATATATAATAAAAGAGGAATATATATCTCAACTCTTAGTAAGAAATGCTTAAGGGAATATTATAAGTTTGATTTAGACCAAAATGCTTTTATTGGTATTGCTTATTATGATAAGCATATAGCTATTCGAAAATTAGGCGGAAAAGTTGAAGCGATAAAATGCTATAATCAAACTTTTAATCTCAATCCTCAAGCTGCTTTAAGTTTTGGAAAATTCACTATTAATGATTTAGGGAGAAAACTTGAAAAAATTGAATACTGTAATGAAGCAATCAAGCTTAATCCTGCCGATGCGGATATCTTCATGCGTAAAGGAAATACTCTTAAAGATTTAGAAAGATATCTTGAAGCAATAGAATGTTTTGATGAGGCAATCAAAATCGATCCTATGATATTTTATGCTTACCATAATAAAGGATTTTCTCTTAATGCTTTGGGAAGATATAGCGAAGCAATAGAATACTATAATAAGTCATTAGAAATAAATTCAAATATTCCAGAAGCTTATATAAATAAAGGAAAGGCTCTTTATAATTTAAAAAGAAATGCTGAAGTAGTTGAATGCCTTGAAGAGATTATCAAAATCAATCCTAGATTAAAATATGCACATTATTTAAAAGGATGTGCTTATTATCGTTTAGGCAGAAATCTAGAAGCGATTGAATGCTTTGACGAGGCACTTAAGCTTGATCCTTATTACGCTTTTGTTTATGATATAAAAGGAAATGCTCACTATCGTTTACAAAATTATCTTGAAGCAATTGATTGTTATAACGAAAGCATCAAATTTTACCCTAATGAAGCCCTCCAATATAGGAATAAAGGAAATGCTCTTTATAATTTGAAAAGATATCTTGAAGCAGTTGAATGCTATAATAAATCGATCAAGCTTGACCCTAAAGATGCTAATGCTTACACTAAGAAAGGACATAGCCTTTTCGAATTGAGAAGGTTTTTGGAAGCAATAGAATGCTATAATGAAGTCATCAAAATTGATCCAAGAAATGCTACTGCTTACGAGTATAAAGGATCTGCTTTTTCTTTTTTGGAAAGGTATTTGGAAGCAATAGAATGTTACGATGAAGCAATCAAAATAAATCCCAACAATTCTAATACATATATTTGAAAAGGAATTACTCTTGATAATTTGGATAGAAGTCTCGAAGCAGTAGAATGCTATGATGAAGCAATCAAAATCGATCCTAAATGTACTTCTGCTTATCATAAGAAAGGAAATATTCTTCTCTATAAATTGGATAGAAAACTTGAAGCAATAATATGCTATAATGAAGCAACCAAACTAGATCCTGATAATCCTCTGAATTTCTTTAATAAAGCGCTGGCACTCAATAATCTAGGTCAAGAAGCAGAAGCACTCCAGGACTTTTACCGAGGCTACTATTTAATAAAAGAAAGCCAAACAAGTGATAATCCCAAATTCAACCTTTCTCAGATAAATAGTAATTTTACTAATCTAGCATTAAAAAACGATTTCATAGAATTGCTTCAAAAGCTTGCTCAACTGGGAGAAAGCGCAATTGGCTTTAAAGAGGAATTTAATAGCCTCAAAAGATACCAAAAATCCAAACTAATGAAGGATATTGAGAAGCAAGAAGAAAGAATTAAAGAAGAGCGTTCTCATATTTTGATGAAAGCAGCTGGCTTCTTTAGTCCAAATAATGATAATACACTAGAAGAGATGCAGCAAAAAATTTATCAAGTTAATAGAGAAGCTGATGAATACCTAAAAAGGGTTATTGCAACGATCTCGGATCTCAGATCGTCTCTGCAGCAAAAAGTGAGTGAAGATGAATAATCGTTATCTTTCGGGTCGGCTCTTATATAAGGAATAGTTAACTAAATTCATATAAATTTATTTAGTAGCTTTATTGAGGCAATGAATAGTTTATTTTGATATATTTTTGGCAAATAGATTTGGTGAATATTTAGCATTTATAGGGCTTTTCTTCAGTATTAAATTTTTTTTATCTTTAAAGAGAAAATAATATAAATTCATGGCGGATTCAGATCAGCTTAGAAGCACTAAGCTTTTGTGTAAATTGAACGAGCTAGGAGCTCAAATGGCTTGCATATCGGCTAGGCCTGATAATCCAAAAACAGAACAAAAGTTTAGGGAAGCTTGTTCATTGTATCAAAATGAGAATCATACTTCTGATCCATTCATCAGTCAAACTTACCAGGAATTGGTGGAGAAGTATCATCAAATCACCTCTCTTTATCTTTTTGGTGAATTTGATGGGAAAGCGAATTTGTTTACTTATAACACTGAAAATGAGAAGGAAGAAGCAATACGGATAGAAACTCCAAATAGGTTGGATACTAATGGTGCATCAATTGTTCAGCTTCCCAATGGTGAGCTATTCTGCAGTTGTAAAGAATATCAAAGCTCTTTTATTACTTTTATTATTAATAAAAACTATGAGGTTCGAATGTTGCCATCTCAAAAGTCATATGAATCATTAGCAGCTATCTATTTTAGAGGAAATGTCTATTGCTTTGGAAAAAATGAAGATTCTGAAACTCTATCTTATAGATTCGATTTGTACAGGAATCTATGATTTAAGCTGACTCCTATCCCATATGGTTCCTATTGCAATAGTGCAGTATTCAATAAAAATATTTTCATTTCCGAATATAATTATGAAAATCTTATGCAATATTCAATTGATATAGACTCTTTCTCAATGATTCCTCATGATTTTCAAAGGGACTGTAGAAAAGTCTTAATAAATGTAGATGAGAGATTGTATTTGATTGAATGAACTAAAAATGGATTTATTTATGAAAGTGGAGTAGGAGATGAGTATAATTGGATTCAAATAGCAAAATCAACAATAAATCAAAATTGCGACCAGGTATATTGAATATATAATAAAAGAGGAATATATATCTCAACACTTACTGATGAATGCTTAAGGGAATATTATAAGTTTGATTTGGACCAAAATGCTTTTATTTCTATTGCTTATTATGATAAGCATATAGCTATTCGAGAATTAGGCGGAAAGGTTGAAGCGATAAAATGCTATAACCAAACTTTTAATCTCAATCCTCAAGCTGCTTTAAGTTTTGGAAAATTCACTATTAATGATTTAGGAAGAAAACTTGAGAAAATTGAATGTTATAATGAAGCAATTAAGCTTAATCCTGCCGATGCGGATACTTTCATATATAAAGGAGATACTCTTTCCTATTTAAAAAGAGATCTTGAAGCAATAGAATGTTTTGATGAGGCAATCAAAATCGATCCTATGATATTTTATGCTTACCATAATAAAGGAATGTCTCTTCATACTTTGGGAAGATATAGCGAAGCAATAGAATACTATAATAAGTCATTAGAAATAAAATCAAATAGCCCAGAAGCTTATATAAATAAAGGAAGGGCTCTTTATTATTTAAACAGATACATTGAATCAGTTGAATTCCTTGAAGAGAGTATCAAACTCAATCCTAGATTAAAATATGCACATTATTTAAAAGGACGTGCTTATTATCGTTTAGGCAGATATCTAGAAGCGATTGAATGCTTTGACGAGACACTTAAGCTTGATCCTTATTACGCTATTGTTTATAATATAAAAGGAAATGCTCACTATTGTTTGGAAAATTATCTTGAAGCAGTTGATTGTTATAATGAAAGCATCAAATTTTACCCTAAGGAAGCTTGCACATATATGTATAAAGGAGATGCTCTTTATAGTTTGAAAAGATATCTTGAAGCAGTTGAATGCTATAATGAATCAATCAAACTTGGCCCTAAAGATGCTACTACTTATACTCAGAAAGGGCATAGCCTTTTCAAATTGAAAAGATTTGTGGAAGCAATAGAATGCTATAATGAAGTCATCAAAATTGATCCAAGTAATGCTAATGCTTACGAGTATAAAGGATGTGCTTTTTCTTTTTTGGAAAGGTATTTGGAAGCAATAGAATGCTACGACGAAGCAATCAAAATAAATCCCAATAATTCTAATATATATGATCGCAAAGTAAATGCTCTTAGCAATTTAGGTAGATATCTCGAAGCAGTAGAATGTTATGACGAGGCAATCAAAATCGATCCTAAATGTGCTTCTGTTTATCATAATAAAGGAAATATTCTTCACTATGGACTGGATAGGAAACTTGAAGCAATAGTATGCTATAATGAAGCAACCAAACTAGATCCTGATAATCCTCTGAATTTCTTTAATAAAGCGCTGGCACTCAATAATCTAGGTCAAGAAGCAGAAGCACTCCAGGACTTTCACCGATGCTATTATTTAATAAAAGAAAGCCAAACAAGCGATAATCCCAAATTCAACCTTTCTAAAATAAATAGTAATTTTACTAATGAAGCATTGAAAAACGATTTCATAGAATTGCTTCAAAAGCTTACTCAACTGGGAGAAAGCACAATTGGCTTTAAAGAGGAACTTAATAGCCTCAAAAGATACCAAAGATCCAAACTAATGAAGGAGATTGAGGAGCAAGAAGAAACAATTAAAGAAGAGCGTTCTCAAGTTTTAATGAAAGCAGCTGGCTTCTTTAATCCAAATAATGATGATACACTAGAAGAGATGCAGCAAAAAATTTACCAAGTAGATAGAGAAGCTGATGAATACCTAAAAAGGGTTATTTCAAAGATCTCGGATCTCAGATCGTCTCGACAGCAAAAAGTGAGTGAAGATGAATAAAGCAATATCTTTTGGGTAGGGTCTTATATAATTTCAGGAAAGGTCAAACTTACCACCTAAAATATATCAAAATAAACTATTCATTGCCATAATAAAGCTACTAAATAAGTTTATGTAAATTTAATTAACTATTGCTTATTTAAGGTCTGCCCAAGAGATAAATTTATTCATCTACACTCACTTTTTGCTTCAGAGATGATTTGAGATCAGAAATTGCTGAAGTAATCCTTTTTAGGTGTTCATCAGCTTCTCTAGCAATTTGGTAAATTTTTTGCTGCGTTTCTTCTAGCGTATCATTATTTGGACTAAAGAAATCAGCTGCTTTCATTAAAAATTGAGAATGCTGCTTTTTAATTCTTTCTTCTTCCTCCTCAACCTTCTTTATTAGTTTTTGATTTTTGGGAACTTTGAGGCTATTAAATTGCTCTTTAAAGCCAATGACGCTTTCTTGCAGTTGTGCAAGCTTTTGAAGCAATTCTATGAAATCGTTTTTCAATGCTTCATTAGTAAAATTACTATTTATTTCAGAAAGGTTGAATTTGGGATTATCACTTGTCTGGCTTTCTTTTATTAAATAATAGCCTCGATAAAAGTCCTGGAGTGCTTCTATTTCTTGTCCTAGACTATTGAGTGCTAGCGCTCTATTAAAGAAATTCAGAGGATTATCAGGATCTAATTTGCTTGCTTCATTATAGCATACTATTGCTTCAAGTTTTCTATCCAATTCACAGAGAATATTTCCTTTCTTATGATAAGCAGAAGAATAGCATGAATCGACGTTGATTGCCTCATCATAGCATTCTATCGCTTCAAGATTTCTATCCAAACGGGCAAGAGCATTTCCTTTTGATTCGTAAACAACAGCACTGAAAGGATTAATCCTAATTGCCTCGTCATAGCACTCAATTGCTTCAAGATATCTATTCAAATTATAAAGAGCATTTCCTTTATAATGATATATACTAGAATTTTTGGGATTGATTTTGATTACCTCGTCACAACATTCTATTGCTTCAAGATACCTTTTAAACTCATAAAAGGCATAACTTTTATACTCGTAAGCCTCAGGATCTCTAGGATCAATTTTGATAGCTTCATTATAGCATTCTATTGCTTCCAAATACCTTTTCAATCGGCAAAGGCTATTACCTTTCTTAGTGTATATATCGGCATCTCTAGGGTCAAGCTTGATTGATTCATTATAGCATTCAAATGCTTCAAGATATCTTTTCAAATCATAAAGAGCATCTCCTTTATCGCTATATGTCCAAGCATTATTAGGGTCGATTTTGATGCTTTCATTATAGCAATCAATTGCTTCAAGATATTTTTCCAAACGATAGTAAGCATTTCCTTTTATATTATGATAATTAGCATTACAAGGATCAAACCTATGTGCCTCATCAAAGCATTCAATCGCTTCTAGATATCTGTCTAAACAATAACAAGAACATCCTTTTAAATTATGTAATTCTTTTATTCAAGGAAAGGTTTTGATACCCTCTTCAAGAAATTCAATTGCTTCAACGTTTCTGTTTAAATAAAAAAGAGCAATTCCTTTCTTTATGTAAACTTGTGGGATAGTTGAATCGATTTTTAATGACTCATTATAACATTCGATTGCTTCATTGTATCTTCACAAAACACTAAGAGAAAGTCCTTTATTATAGTAAGCATAAAACTTTCTCGGTTCGATTTTGATTGCCTCATCATAACATTTTATAGCTTCAAGATATCTTTCTAAATATGAAAGAATATCTCCTTTACTAATGTAGGTATTCGCATTGGCATATTCAAGCTTGATTTCTTCATTATAGTATTCAATTTTCTCAAGATTTTTCCCTAATTCATTAATAGTGAATCTTTCACGTTTGTAACTTAAAGCAGTTTGAGGATTGAGATTAAAAGTTTGGTTATAACCTTCTACCGCTTCAAGCTTTCCATCTAATCCTCGAATAGCAATATGCTTATCATAATAAGCAATACCAATAAAAGCATTTTGGTCTAAATCAAACTTATAATATTCTCTTAAGCACATATCAGTAAGAGTTGAAATGTATATCCCTCTTTTATTATATATTCAATATACCTGGTCGCAATTTTGATTTATTGTTGATTTTGCTATTTGAATCCAATTATACTCATCTCCCACTCCACTTTCATAAATAAATCCATCTTGATCTCATTCAATCAAATATAATCTCTCCTCTCCTTTTGTTAAGACCTTTTCACAATTGCTTAGAAAATCATAAGGAATTGTTGAGAAAGAGTTTATATCAATTGAATATTGCAAAAGATTTTTCCGAAAAGATTCAGAAATTAAAATGTTTTTATTGAATACTACACTATTGCAATTATAATTATATGGGATAGGGGTCAATTTATATCACATATTTAAGCCCAAATCGAATCTATAAGTTAGAGTTTGAGAATTTTTATATTTTCCAAAGCAATAAACATTTCCAGTCGAATAGGCAGCTGTTAGGCATTGATAGGGCTTTACAAATGGCAACTGTTGAAGGTCATAGTTTTTGCTAATAATAAAAAACAAAGAGCTTTGATGATTTTTATTTATGCAAAATAGCTCGTTATTGGGAAGCTGAACAATTGATGCACCACTAGTATCGAATTCATTTGGAATTTCTATTAATTTTGCTTCTTCCCTCTCATTTTCAGTGTTATAAGTGAACAAATTAGCTTTCTCATCAAGTTCACCAAAAAGATAAAGAGAGGTGTTTTGATGATATTTTTCCTCCAATTCCTGGTCAGTTTGGCTGATTTTTGGATCAGAAGCATGATTTTCATTTTGATACAATGGGCAAGCTTCCCTAAAATCTTGTTCTGTTTTAGAATTATCAGGCCTAGCTGATATGCAAGCCATTTGAGTTCTTAGCTCGTTCAATTTATTTAAAAGCTTAGTGCTGCTAAGCTGATCTGAATCCACCATGATTATATTATTCTCTTTCAGAATTAATTGCTTTATCTCATTATTTTAGAGGATGATTATAAGCTTCTATTTAAATCCAAATTACTATAAAGTTGATTAGAATCTGAACTAAATCATTTTTCTATGCCATCTCGCTCTGAAAGTAATAAATTTTAAAATAAAATCCCACGATTGTCTTCAAAATTTTTCAAACTTTATTTGTAACTTCAACAGACTGTAACTTGCATCATTTCGACTTGGCATCGGTGCAACTGCTTCGATGGCCTTACTATCAAATTTTCTACTCTTATGTTTCTTTTATCAGCTTGTGGGAATTCTGTATTTGACTAGGAGATGTTCTTATTTCATAATAGATTTAGTATGATTTAAGAATCTGTACTGGCAATTGATTAGAAATTTAAAAAGACTAATATTAAAGCAAAGCTGAAATCACTCTCTCAATAACTTTTTAGGCTGCACATTTTAATTTTAATTATTATAATATATAGAAGATTTTGAGTCTATAAATGAGCTTAATTTTTTTGAAATTCTATATTTACTATTTATAATAACGATGCAAGCCTCAGTGATTAAATCAGAGCTTCTCAAATGAAAAGGCAAAATTGCTTATTCTTTTACTTATAAATATTATTTTTAATTGAATTTATTTATTCATATTTGAAAACACACTATTGGGTTAGGCAAATTTCATTTGGTTCGATCTATAAAATCTAGCCTATGGTACTCATGGAGACGATATGTTTCCGGCATCAAGGTATGAAGCTCCTTATTGGCAGAAGCTTTTAGATGTAAAATCTGCTTTAAAAATAATAATGCAGCATTTTTGCATAAAACCTTAAAGTTCTTTGTTCATGCTTCACTAGGTTCTGAGATAAAAATATTTTTATTGAATACCGCACTGTCGCAATAGGGACAATGATATGGCAGAGGAGTTAGTTTAAATCATAGATTTCTATACAAATCGAATCTATAAGATAGAGGTTCAGAATCTTCGTCTTCTCCAAAACAATAGACATTTCCTCTATAATAGACAGCTGCTATGCATCGATAAGACTTTTGAGATGACAACATTCGAAGCTCATAATTTTTATTAATAATAAAAGTAATAAAAGAGCTTTGATATTCTTTACAATTGCAGAATAGCTCACCGTTGGGAAGCTGAACAATTGATGCACCACTAGTATCTAATCTATTCGGAGTTTCTATCAATTTTGCTTCTTCCCTCTCATTTTCAATGTTATAAGTGAATAAATGAGCTTTCCGATCAAGTTCACCAAAAAGATAAAGAGAGGTGATTTGATGATGCTTCTCCGCCAATTCCTGGTAAGTTTGGCTGATTAATAGATTAGAAGTATGATACTCATTTTGATACAACGGGTAAGCTGCCCTAAAATCTTGTTTTGGTTTTGTATTATCAGGTCTAGCTGATATGCAAGCCATTTGAGCTCCTAGCTCGTTCAATTTACATAAAAGCCTAGCGCTGCTAAGCTGATCTGAATCCGCCATGAAATTAAATTATTATCTTTTAGAATTAATTAGTTAATCCATATTTCAAAGCATACTTATAAATTCTTATTAAATCCAAATTCTTATAAAATTGAACTAAATCACTTTTCTATGCTATCTCGCTAAAGTAATAAATTTTAAAAATAAAATTCCAAGATTGTCTTCAAGATCTTCAACTTTTTGTTTGTCACCTCAGCAAACTGTAGCCAGCATCATTTCGATTTGACATCTGTGCAACTGCTTCGAAAGCCTTAAAATCAATTTTTTTTCTATTATACTTCTTTTATGGGCTTGTGTGAATTCTTTATTTGCTTAGAAATTGGAAGTTCTGAGTACCTTTCAATTAAAAAATTAAATTTATATAATTTTTTGATAACATTTTGTGGAAAATATAATTGAATTTCGATAAATGATACAAGAATAGTCAGATAATGCATCTTTAGGGGACTGGGTAAGATTATTTTTCTATTTACTTTTAAATCATATTTTTCCAATCATGGCTACAAAAATATAAACTGAATACATAAACACAGTTTGTGATATATAGGTGCTGAATGGACTTTTCCTTTGCAAGAAGGTAATATTGATAAATTCCATAGTTTTTAAGCCAAATTTGCATGCAGAACAGCTATTTCATAGACAAAAAATTTCAGATTCCGAATTTGCAAATCCATTTTAGTGCAACCAGATTATTTTGGATAAAATGGCCAGAACAGTATTTTTCTAAGTCTTTTGGCATGTGTCCACTAGGGCAGTTGGAATTTTGCAGATCTTCATTATAGTCAGATCTAATCAGCCACTATTGGTTAAATATCATCTCCATTAGTAATTATTGCATATAAATTGTACTATTGGCTAGATTTTATAGATTAGATCAACTGGAAGTTATTTGCCTATCCAAGTGGTGCCTGATCAAGATATTTCTGCCGAATTTTCGCATATTTGTCAGGTATTAAATAAAAATATGAATAAAATTTAAACAAGATTTCAAATTAAAATAATATTCATATGTGGAACAAGTTTAAAAGTATAATTAAGTTATATTTAGCATTTGAGAAGCCCTGATACGCATTCTTGTGGCATGCATTGCTATTATAAATAATAAATATAGGATTTAAAATAGATTGAGCTTCATTTATAGACTTAAAATCTTTTAATTCAAAATGCTAATTAAAATTAAAATGTGCAACATAATAATGTATTGAGAGAGTGATTTCAGCTTTGTTTAAATATTAGTCTTTTGAAATTTTTAATCAATTTCTAGTTTACATATAGCTTCTCAAATCCGATAAATCCATTATGAAATAAGAACATTTTCTAAGCAAATATAAATTCACATAGGCTGATAAAGGAAGCATTAGAGAATAAAATATGATTATAAAGCTTTTGAAGCAGCTGCACTGACTCCAAGTCTAAATGATTCTAGCTATAGTCTGTTGAGGTGACAAACAAAAAGCTGAAGATCTTGAAACAATATTGGAATTTTATTTTAAAATTTATTATTTTCGGAGCAAGATGAAAGAGAAAAAAGAATTAAGATTCTAATAAATTTTAGAGGGATTTTGATTTAATTCAGAGTTTATAATTATGCTCTGAAATAATGAGATAAGGAATTAATTCTAAGCAAATAAAGAATTCACACAAGCCCATAAAAGAAGTATAATAGGAAAAAAATTGATTTTAAGGCTTCGAATCAGTTGCACAGATGTCAAATCGAAATGATGCTAGCTACAGTCTGCTGAGGTGACAAATAAAAAGTTGAAGATCTTGAAGACAATCTTGGTATTTTATTTTTAAAATTTATTACTTTAACGAGATAGCATAGAAAAATGATTTAGTTCAATTTTATAAGAATTTGGATTTAATAAGAATTTATAAGTGTTCTCTGAAATATGGATTAACTAATTAATTCTTAAAGAGAATAATTTAATTAATGGCAGATTCAGATCAGCTTAGCAACACTAGGCTTTTATGTAAATTGAATGATCTAAGGACTCAAATGGCTTGCATATCAGCTAGACCTAATAATTCAAAAACAGAACAAGATTTTAGGGCAACTTGCCCATTGTATCAAAATAAGAATCATACTTCTGATCCATTCATCAGCCAAACTTACCAGGAATTGGCGGAGAAGTATCATCAAATTACCTCTCTTTATATTTTTGGTGAACTTGATCGGAAAGCTCATTTGTTCACTTATAACATTGAAAATGAGAGGGAAGAAGCAAAATTGATAAAAACTCCGATTAGATTGGATACTAATGGTGCATCAATTGTTCAGCTTCCCAACGGTGAGCTATTCTGCAATTGTAAAAAATATCGAGGCTTTTTTATTACTTTTGTTATTAATAAAAACTATGAGCTTCGAATGCTGCCATCTCAAAAGTCTTATCGATGCATAACAGCTGTCTATTATAGAGGAAATGTCTATTGTTTTGGAGAAGACGAAGATTCTGAAACTCTATCTTATAGATTCGATTTGTACAGAAATCTATGATTTAAACTAACTCCTCTGCCATATCATTGCCCCTATTGCAACAGTGCGGTATTCAATAAAAATATTTTTATCTCCGAACCTAGCAGTAAAAATATTTTGCAATACTCAATTGATATAGACTCTTTCTCAATAATTCCTTATGATTTTCAAAGCGACTGTAGAAAGGTCTTATTAAATGGAGAGGAGAGATTGTATTTGATTGAATGAACTAAAAATGGATTTATTTATGAAAGTGGAGTGGGAGATGAATATAATTGGAAACAAATAGCAAAATCAGCGAAAAATCAAAATTGCAGCCAGTTATATTGAATATATAATAAAAGAGGAATATATATCTCAACTCTTAGCAAGAAATGCGTAAGAGAATATTATAAGTTTGATTTAGACCAAAATGCTTTTATTGATATTGCTTATTATGATAAGCATATAGCTATTCGAGAATTAGGCGGAAGGTTTGAAGCGATAGACGGCGATAACCAAACTTTTAATCTCAATCCTCAAGCTGCTTTAAGTTTTGGAAAATTCACTATTCATGATGTAGGGAGAAAACTTGAAAAAATTGAATGTTATAATGAAGCAATCAAGCTTAATCCTGCCGATTATTATGCTTACAATAATAAAGGAAATACTCTTTCCGATTTAGAAAGATATCTTGAAGCAATAGAATGTTTTGATGAGGCAATCAAAGTCGATCCTATGAAATCTTATGCTTACGATAATAAAGGAATTTCTCTTAATGCTTTGAAAAGATATAACGAAGCACTAGAATGTTATAATGAGGCATTAGAAATAAATTCAAATATCCCAGAAATTTATATAGATAAAGGAGAAACTCTTTGTAATTTAAACAGAAATGCTGAAGCAATTGAATGCTATGAAGAAAGCATTAAACTCGATCCTAAATTAGAAATTGCACATTATTGAAAAGGATGTGCTTATTTTCGTTTAGGCTGAAATCGAGACGCAATTAAATGTTTTGACGAAGTACTTAAGCTTGATCCTCATTACGCTATTGCTTATGATATAAAAGGAAGGGCTCACTATCGTTTGCATAATTATCTTGAAGCAATTGATTGCTATAATGAAAGCATCAAATTCGACCCTAATTATGCTTATACATATATTGATAAAGGAGATGCTTTTTGTCGTTTAAATAGAAATATTGAAGCATTTGAATGCTATAATGAAGCAATCAAGATTGACCCTAGAGATGATATTGCTTACATTAAGAAAGGATATATCTTTTTCGAATTGAAAAGGTATTTGGAAGCAATAGAATGCTATAATGAAGCAATCAAGTTAGATCCTGATAATCCTTTGAATTTCTTTGATAGAGCTCGAGCACTCAATAGTCTAGGACAAGAAGCAGAAGCACTCCAGGACTTTTACCGAGGCTATTATTTAACAAAGGAAAGCCAAAAAAGTAATGATGCAAAATTCAACCTTTCTCAAATAAATAGTAATTTTACTAATCTAACATTGAAAAACGATATCATAGAATTACTTCAAAAGCTTGCACATCTGCAAGAAAGCGCCATTGGCTTTAAAAAGCAATTTAATTGCCTCAAAGATACCAAAAATCAAAAACTAATAAAGAAGGTTGAGGAGCAGGAAGAAAAAATTAAAAAGCAGCATTCTAAATTTTTAATGAAAGCAGCTGGCTTATTTAGTCCAAAAAATTATGATACGCAAAAAGAAATGCAGGAAAAAATTTATAAAATAAATAGAGAAATTGATGAACACCTAAAAAGGATTATCTCAAAAATTTCTAATCTTATATTGTCTTTGTCAGCAAAACATAGGCGCGAATGATTAAAACATTATCTTTTGGGCAAAGATTAGCTAACTAAATTCATTTATATTTATTTAGTAGATTTATTATGGCAATAGTTTATTTTTGATATATTTTAATTGAAAATATTTGAATAATAAAAGTTTTATTTTGCAGCCAAGGGCAACTATGTATGATCTTGGTTTTTAGTGAAGACTTAGCACTTCTTCAGTATACAATGATTTTTTTGATCTTTAAGTATGTTGTTCTATGCGAATCAGTATCAAACTAACAAATCCATTTTAATAAAATGAATATAAAATAACAATTGGTAAATGCATATTTTATCTACTTATTTGACAAGAAATTTACCTATTAAATAGGAAAGTTACATGAAAAAGTGATAGAAAAAAAATGAAAATTACCCTAATATTGTTAACTTCTGGAGGAAAAAGCTACTCAGCACTCATGCTATTCTAAAGATTGTGCTTACTTATCCAAATCAATTTTATTTTGTGGAAAAAATAGTAAAGCATTATATAAATTTGGCCTTTTAATAGAAAGCTACTCTGAACTTCTACTTGCCTGAATGGATAAACGCTATTTATTGGAAATATGAAGGCCTATGTTGTTGCTGCTAATGTGGAATATATGAAAGTAAAGATTGTAACGAGTATAACTGAAATAAAATTGATGTATATAACTATAATCCTTTAAGTCAAGGTTAATGTTGATCAAAATTATTGATAAATTGCTTATTGAAGTAATAAAAATTTTTATCTCCTATAAAGCTCCACCGCCTGCTTACCAGTTGGTCAAGCCCAGCTGGCTCTACTTCTCTGAAGTAAAAAAATCTGGGCATCGTGCTGAGAGTTGATAATGATTGCAATAGAAAATTTGAAAAATAAATTTATTCCTTATAGACAAAAAGTAAAGTACTATATCTAAGACTCACGTCCAATACCCTGCTAGATATTGTCCACTAGCTTGTGTCCTCTGCATCGCTGGACTTACTCTTTCTAATTTCATATAAGCATTCCCATAAATTAGGCTTGTGATAGGCTCTTTACAAAGTACTCCTGCTGCTTTCTTTTCTTAATCAAATAACTAAGTATTTTCTTGCAAATCAATACTATTTATCAAAAATGGAATAATAATTATTAAGTTTATATAAAAAAATTTTTATCCTTTAATGCGATTTAATTGTAAATTTACCCAAAGAAAAGACAGATTGGATATTTCTCCGTATCAAAACTATGAAAATACCCAAGAACTGTATTGTAAACATGCTTGATAAGCAGGTTTACACATATCTCCTGAGTCACATTTAATTCAAAACAAATATATTAAATATTCATTTGCTTGACTTAAAGGATTATAGTTATATTTACTAATTTTATTTCAATTATACTATTATTATCTCCAATTTTAGCTTCTTAGGTCTCGACGCTATTTTAGTTTATATCCACTTTTAGAATCAGCCACATAGGCCTTCATATTTTCTGTAAAAAGCATTTTAAAAATATACTTATCTATTCCGGGAAGTGGAAGTTTCAAATAACTTTCTATTATAAAATCAAATTTATATAAGGTTTGATTATTTTCTGCACATAATAATATTGAATCTCGATATATAGTGCAGGAATAGTTAGAAGAAGCATTTGCAGGAGGATTGGATAAATATGTTTTCCTATTTTCTATTAAATCGTTAAAATAAACTATTCATTGCCCCAATAAAGCTACTAAATAAATTTATATGAATTTAGTTAACTATTCCTTATATAAGAGCCTACCCAAAAGATAACGATTATTCATCTTTACTCACTTTTTGCTGCAGAGACGATCTGAGATCCGAGATCGTTGAAATAACCCTTTTTACGTATTCATCAGCTTCTCTATTTAATTGATAAGTTTTTTGCTGCATCTCTTCTAGTGTATCATGATTTTTTGGACTAAAGAAGCCAACTGCTTTCATTAAAACTTGAGAACGCTCTTCTTTAATTGTTTCTTCTTGCTCCTCAATCTCCTTCATTAGTTTGGATCTTTGGTCTCTTTGAGGCTATTAAATTGCTCTTTAAAGCCAATTGCGCTTTCTCCCAGTTGAGAAAGTTTTTGAAGCAATTCTATGAAATCGTTTTTTAATGCTTCATTAGTAAAATTACTATTTATTCGAGAAAGGTTGAATCTAGCATTATCACTTGTTTGGTTTTCTTTTATTAAATAATAGCCTCGGCAAAAGTCCTGGAGTGCTTCTGCTTCTTGACCTAGACTATTGAGTGCTAGCGCTCTATTATAGAAAGTCAAAGGATTATCTGAATTTAGTTTGACTGCTTCATTATAGCATACCATTGCTTCAAGTTTCCTATCCAGTATATAGAAAAGAATATTTCCTTTATTATGATAAGCAGAAGCACATTTAGGATCGATTTTGATTGCCTTGTCATAACATTCTATTGCTTCAAGACTTCTACCCAAATTGTCAAGAAGATGTCCTTTGAAAGCATATGTATTAGAATTGTTGGGATTTATTTTGATTGCTTCGTCGTAGCATTCTGTTGCTTCCAAATCCCTTTTTAAAAAAGCAAAAGCCGATCCTTTACATTCATAAACATCAGCATTTCTTGGATCAATTTTGATGGCTTCATTATAGCATTCTATTGCTTCCAAAAACCTTTCCAATTCGAAAAGGCTATGTCCTTTCTCAGTGTAAGCAATAGCATCTTTAGGGTCAAGCTTGATTGATTCATCATAGCATTCAACTGCTTCAAGATATCTTTTCAAACAAAAAAGAGCACTTCCTTTATTCCTATATGTACAAGCTTTATTAGGGTCAAATTTGATGCTTTTATTATAACAATCAATTGCTTCAAGATAATTTTCCAAACATAGGTGAGCATTTCCTTTTATATCATAAATAATAGCGTAATGAGGATCAAGCTTAAGTGTTTCATCAAAAAATTCGATCGCTTCTAGATTTCTGTCTAAACTATAATAAGCACATCCTTTTAAATAATGTGCAACTACTAATCTAGGATTGAGTTTGATACTCTCTTCATAGCATTCAACTGCTTCAATGTCTTTGTTTAAATGATGAAGAGAGATTCCTTTATTTATATAAGCTTCTGAGTTATTTGAATTTATTTCTAATGACTTATTATAGCATTCTATTGCTTCGCCATATCTTCTCAAAGCATTAAGAGAAAGTCCTTTATTATCGTAAGCATAAGATTTCATAGGATCGATTTTGATTGCCTCATCAAAACATTCTATTGCTTCAAGATATCTTTCTAAATAGTTCAAAACTCATCCTTTATCAATGTAGGCACCCACATCGGCAGGATTAAGCTTGATTGCTTCATTGCAGGATTCAATTTTCTCAAGTTTTCCCCCTAAATCATCAATAGTGAATTTTCCAGAACTTAAAGCAGCTTGAGGACTGAGATTAAAAGTTTGGTTATAGCATTTTATCGCTTCAAACCTTCCGCCTAATTCTCGAATGGCTATATGCTTATGATAATAAGCAATACCAATATAAGTATTTTGGTCCAAATCAAACTTAGTATATTGTCTTATGCATTGATAACTAAGACTTGAGAAATATATTCCTCTTTTATTATATGTTCAATATAATGTCTTGATATTTTGATTTATCGCTGATTTTGCTATTTGTTTCCAATTATACTCATCTCCTACTCCACTTTCATAAATAAATCCATCTATACCTACTTCAATCAAATACAATCTCTCCTCTCCATTTATTAAGATCTTTCAACAACGACTTTGAAAATCATAAGGAATTGTTGAGAAAGAGTCTATATCAATTGAATATTGCATAAGATTTTTCCTTCTATATTCGGAAATGAAAATACTTTTATTGAATACTGCATTATTGTAAAAGGAACCATATGGGATAGGAGTCAGTTTAAATCATTGATTACTATCCAAATCGAATCTATAGGATAGAGTTTCACAATAATCATCTTCTCCAAAGCAATAGACATTTCCACTAAAATAGACAGCTGCTCATGATTTATAAGATGTTTCAAATGGCAACATTCGAAGCTCATAGTTTTTATTAATAATAAAAGTAAAAAAAGAGCTTTGATATTCTCTACAAATGCAGAATAGCTCACCATTGGGAAGCTGAATAATTGATGCACGGTCTGTACCCAACATATTTGGAGTTTCTATCAATTTTGCTTCTTCCCTCTCATTTTCAGTGTTATAAATAAACAAATGAGTTTTTCCATCAAGTTTACCAATAAGATAAAGAGAGGTGATTTGATGATACTTCTCCACCAACTCCTGGTAAGTTTGGCTGATGAGTGGATCAGAAGTATGATTCTCATTTTGATACAATGAACAAGCTTCCCTAAAATTTTGTTCTGTTTTATAATTATCAGGTCTAGCTGATATACAAGCCATTTGAGCTCTTAGCTCGTTCAATTTACACAAAAGCTTAGTGCTTCTAAGCTGATCTGAATCCGCCATGAATTTATATTATTTTCTCCTTAGAATTAATTCCTTATCTCATTATTTCAGAGCACAATTATAAACTCTGAATTAAATCAAAATTCCTATAAATTTTATTAGAATCTTAATTTTTTTTCTCTTTCATCTCGCTCCGAAAATAATAAATTTTAAAAATAAAATCTTCAGCTTTTTGTTTGTCAAATCAACAGACTGTAGCTAGAATCATTTAGACTTGGAATCAGTGCAGCCGCTTCAAAAGCTTTATAATCATATTTTCTTCTCTAATGCTTATTTTATCAACCTGTGTGAATTTATATTTGCTTAGAAAATGTTATTATTTCATAATGGATTTATCGGATTTGAGAAAGCTATGCCTAAACTAGATTTTGATGTATCTGCTGTCTTCATGATCCTAATAGAGAATTATATCGATACGAGACTGTGCTCTTTCCAAGCAAATAAAGAATTCACACAAGCCAATAAAAGAACTATAATAGAAAAAATATGATTTTAAGGCTTTCGAAACAGCTACACAGATGCTAAATCGAAATGATGCTAGCTACAGTTTGTTGAGGTGACAAACAAAAAGTTGAAGATCTTGAAGACAATCTTGGAATTTTATTTTTTAAAATTTATTTCAATTTTATAGAAATTTGGATTTAATAAGAATTCATAAGTGTGCTCTCTGAAATAATGGATTAACTAATTAATTCTAAAAGATAATAATATAAATTCATGGCGGATTCAGATCAGCTTAGCAGCGCTAGACTTTTATGTAAATTGAACGATCTAAGAACTCAAATGGATTGCATATCAGCTAGACCTGATAATACAAAAACAGAACAAGATTTTAGGGCAGCTTGCACATTGTATCAAAATAAGAATCATACTTCTGATCCACTCATCAGCCAAACTTACCAGGAATTGGCGGAGAACTATCATCAAGTTACCTCTCTTTATCTTATTGGTGAACTTGATGGGAAAGTTAATTTGTTCACTTATAATACTGAAAATGAGAGGGAAGAAGCAAAATTAATAGAAACTCCGATTGGATTGGATACTAATTGTGCATCAATTATTCAGCTTCCAAACGGTGAGCTATTTTGCAGTTCTTATGATTATAAAAGCAGATCTTTCATTACTTTTATTATTAATAAAAATTATGAGCTTCGAATATTGCCATCTCAAAAGTCTTATCGATGCATAACAGCTATCTATTATAGAGGAAATGTCTATTGTTTTGGAGAAGACGAAGATTCTGAAACTCTATCTTATAGATTCGATTTGTACAGAAATCTATGATTTAAACTGGCTCCTATGCCATATCATTGTCCCTATTGCAACAGTGCGATATTCAATAAAAATATTTTTATCTCCAAACCTAGTAGTAAAAATATTTTGCAATACTCAATTGATATAGACTCTTTCTCAATAATTCCTTATGATTTTCAAAGCGACTGTAGAAAGGTCTTAATAAATGGAGAGGAAAAATTGTATTTGATTGAATGAGCTAAAAATGGATTTATTTATGAAAGTGAAGTAGGAGATGAGTTTAATTGGAAACAAATAGCAAAATCAACAATAAATGAAGATTGTGACCAGTTATATTGAATATATAATAAAAGAGGAATAAATATCTCAACTCTTAGTAATGAATGTTTAAGGGAATATTATAAGTTTGATTTGGACCAAAATGCTTTTATTGGTATTGCTTATTATGATAAGCATATAGCTATTCGAGAATTAGGCGGAAGGTTTGAAGCGATAGACTGCTATAACCAAACTTTTAATCTCAGTCCTCAAA
Organism: Blepharisma japonicum; assembly: GCA_949751835.1. Lineage (NCBI taxonomy): Eukaryota > Ciliophora > Heterotrichea > Heterotrichida > Blepharismidae > Blepharisma > Blepharisma japonicum. The sequence continues at coordinate 3,003 of CATKHK010000182.1, read as the reverse complement.
CTGCTTTAAGTTTTGGAAAAATCACTATTAATGATTTAGGGAGAAAACTTGAAAAAATTGAATGCTGTAATGAAGCAATCAAGCTTAATCCTGCCGATGCAAATATCTTCATAGTTAAAGGATATAATCTTAGCGATTTAGAAAGATATCTTGAAGCAATAGAATGCTATAATGAGGCAATCAAAATCGATCCTACCAAATTTTATACTTACTGTAGTAAAGGATTATCTCTTGGTTATTTGGAAAGATATAGCGAAGCACTAGAATGTTATAATGAGGCATTAGAAATAAATTCAAATATCCCAGAACTTTATTTAAATAAAGGAATCTTTCTTTATAATTTAAACAGAAATGTTGAAGCAATTGAATGCTATGAAGAAAGCATTAAACTCGATCCTAAATTAGAAATTGCACATTTTTGGAAAGGATGTGCTTATTATAGTTTAGGCAGATATTTAGAAGCGATTGAATGCTTTGACAAATCACTTAAGCTTGATCCTTATAATGCTGAATATTATTGTATGAAAGGAAATGCTCACTCTCATTTAGAAAATTATCTTGAAGCAATTGATTGTTATAATGAAAGCATCAAATTCAGCTCTAATAATGCTAATACATATATGTATAAAGGAGATGCTCTTTATAGTTTGAAAAGATATCTTGAAGCATTTGAATGCTATAATGAAGCAACCAAGTTAGATCCTGATAATCCTCTGAGTTTTTATAATAGAGCTCTAGCACTCAATAGTCTAGGACAAGAAGCAGAAGCACTCCAGGACTTTTACCGATGCTATTGTTTAATAAAGGAAAGCCAAAAAAGTAATGATGCAAAATTCAACCTTTCTCAAATAAATAGTAATATTACTAATCTAGGATTGGAAAACGATTTTATACAATTACTTCAAAAGCTTGCACAACTCCAAGAAAGCGCTATTGGTTTTAAAGAGACTTTTAATAGCCTCAAAGATACCAAAAATCAAAAACTAATAAAGAAGGTTGAGGAGCTGGAAGAAAAAATTAAAAAGCAGCATTCTCAATTATTAATGAAAGCAGCTGGCTTCTTTAATCCAAAAAATTATAAATCGAGAAAAGAAATGCAGAAAAAATTTTATCAAATAGATAGAGAAATTGATGAAAACCTAAAAAGGGTTATCGCAAAAATTTCTAATCTCAAATTGTCTTTGTCAGCAAAAAATAGGCGCGGATGAATAAAACATTATCTTTTGGGCAAAGAATAGCTAACTAAATTCATATATATTTATTTAGTATGGCAATAGTTTATTTTTAATATATTTTAATTGAAAATATTGAATAATAAAAGTTTTATTTTTGTAGCCAAGGACGACTATGTTGGCTTTTAATGAAGACTTAGCATTTCTTCAGTATGCAATGATTTTTTTTTTTTAAGTATGCTTCTCTATGCGAATCAGTTTCAAACTAACAAAATTTTTTAATAAAATGAATATAAAAATAGCAATTTGGTAAATGCATATTTTATCTACTTATTTGACAAGAAATTTACCTATTAAATAGCAAAATTGCATGCAAAAGTGATAGAAAAAAATATGAAAATTACCCTAATATTGCTAATTTCTGGAGGAAAAAACCACTCAGCATTCATGCTATTATAAAGATTGTGTTTACATATCGAGAACCAATTTTATTTTTAAAAATAATAGTAAAGCATTATATAAATTTGGACTTTTAATAGAAAGCTATTCTGAACTTCTACTTGCCTGAATGGATAAACGCTATTTACTGGAAATATTAAGGCCTATGTGGTTGCTGCTAACTATGGAATATTTGAAAGTTGGGTTTGTGACGAGTATAACTGAATTAAAATTGATTCATATAACTATAATCCTTTAAGTCAAGGTTAATACTGATTAAAATTATTGATAAACCGTATATTGTATAAATTCAGGCAAGGTCAAATCTTATCACCTAAAATATATCAAAATAAACTATTCATTGCCATAATAAAGCTACTAAATAAGTTTATATAAATTTAATTTACTATCCCTTATTTAGAAACCTGCCCAAGAGATAAATTCATTCATCTACACACTTTTTGCTTCAGAGATGAAATTGTTGAAGTAATCCTTTTTAGGTGTTTATCAGCTTCTCTAGCAATTTGATAAATTTTTTGCTGCATTTCTTCTAGCGTATCATTATTTGGACTAAAGAAACCAACTGCTTTCATCAAAAGTTGAAAAAGCTCTTCTCTAATTGTTTCTTCTTGTTCCTCAATCTCCTTTATTAGTTTTTGATTTTCGGTATCTTTGAGGCTATTAAATTCCTCTTTCAAGCCAATGGCACTTTGTGCCAGTTGAGCAAGTTTTTGAAATAATTCTATGAAATCGTTTTCCAATACTAGATTAGTAAAATTAAAATTTATTTGAGAAAGGCTGAATTTGGGATTATCACTTGTTTGGCTTTCTTTTATTAAATAATAGCCTCGGTAAAAGTCCTGGACTGCTCTTGTTTCTTGTCCTAGACTATTGAGTGCTAGCGCTCTATTAAAGAAATTCAAAGGATTATCAGGATCTAATTTGCTTGCTTCATTATAGCATACTATTGCTTCAAGTTTTCTATCCAATTCACATAGAATATTTCCTTTCTTATTATAAGCAGAAGGATAGCATGGATCGATATTGATTGCCTCGTCATAACATTCTATTGCTTCAAGATTTCTATCCAAACGAGCAAGAGCATTTCCTTTTTTTGCGTAAACAACAGCACTGAAAGGATTAATCCTTATTGTCTCGTCATAGCACTCAATTGCTTCAAGATCTCTATTCAAATAATAAAGAGCATTTCCTTTATAATGATATGTATTAGAATTTTTGGGATTGATTTTGATTGCCTCGTCACAGCATTCTATTGCTTCAAGATACCTTTTCAAATTATAAAAGGCATAACTTTTATACTCGTAAGCCTCAGGATCTCTAGGATCAATTTTGATAGCTTCATTATAGCATTCTATTGCTTCCAAATACATTT
>CATKHK010000181.1:0-27120 GCA_949751835.1 Blepharisma japonicum | reverse complement strand
CAATACAAATAAAAGCATTTTGGTCCAAATCAAACTTATAATATTCCCTTAAACATTCATTAGTAAGAGTTGAGATATTTATTCCTCTTTTATTATATATTCAATATAACTGGCCGCAATCTTCATTTATTGTTGATTTTGCTATTTGTTTCCAATTATACTCATCTCCTACTCCACTTTCATAAATAAATCCATTTTTAGCTCATTCAACCAAATACAATTTCTCCTCTCCATTTATTAAGACCTTTCTACAGTCGCTTTGAAAATCATAAGGAATTATTGAGAAAGAGTCTATATCAATTGAGTAGTGCAAAATATTTTTACTACTAGGTTCGGAGATAAAAATATTTTCATTGAATACCGCACTGTCGCAATAGGGGCAATGATATGGCATAGGAGTTAGTTTAAATCATAGATTTCTGTACAAATCGAATCTATAAGATAGAGTTTCAGAATTTTCATCTTCTCCAAAACAATAGACATTTCTTCTATAATAGATAGCTTCTATTCATCCATAAGACTTTTGAGATGGCAGCATTCGAAGCTCATAATTTTTATTAATAATAAAAGTAATAAAAGAGCTCTGATATTCTTTACAGTTGCAGAATAGCTCACCGTTGGGAAGCTGAACAATTGATGCACCATTCGTATCCAGTCTATTCGGAGTGTCTATCAATTTTGCTTCTTCCCTCTCATTTTCAGTGTTATAAGTGAACAAATTCGCTTTCCCATCAAGTTCACCAAAAAGATAAAGAGAGGTAACTTGATGATAGTTCTTCGCCAATTCCTGGTCGGTTTGGGTGATGAATGGATCAGAAGTATGATTCTCATTTTGATACAACGGGCAAGATGCCCTAAAATCTTGTTCTGTTTGTTGATTATCAGGTCTAGCTGATATGCAAGCCATTTGAGTCCTTAGATCGCTAAATTTACATAAAAGCCTAGTACTGCTAAGCTGATCTGAATCCGCCATGAATTAAATTATTTTCTTTTAGAATTAATTAGTTAATCCATATTTCAGAGCACACTTATAAATTCTTATTAAATCCAAATTTTTCTTATAAAATTTACCTAAATCATTTTTCTTTGCTATCTCGCTAAACTAATAAATTTTAAAAATAAAATTCCAAAATTGTCTTCAAGATCTTCAACTTTTTGTTTGTCACCTCAACAAACTGTAGCTAGCATCATTTTGATTTGGCATCTGTACAGCTGCTTCGAAAGCCTTAAAATTATATTTTTTCTATTTTACTTCTTTTATCGGCTTGTGTGTGAATTCTTTATTTGCTTAGAAAGAGCACAGTCTAGTATCGATAAGATTATTTATTAATTTTCGAGTTTAGAAATTGGAAGTTCTGAGTAGCTTTCAATTAAAAAATCAAATTTATATAATATTTGATCACATTTTGTGCGAAATATAATTGAATCTAGATAAATGATGCAAGAGTAGTCAGATAATGCATCTTTAGAAGGACTGGGGGTAAGATTATTTTTCTATTTTCTTTTAAATCATATTTTTCCAAATAATAAATATCATAGCTACAAAAATATAAACTGAATACATAAATACAGTTAGTGTGATATATAAGCGAATGGACTTTTCCTTTAGAATATGACAATATTTTGACAACTTCCATAGTTTTTAAGTCAAATTTGCATGCAGTACCTCTATTTCATAAACAAAAATTTAGGATTCCGAATTATCATGCAAATTGGATTCGTTAAATTGCCTTCTAATCTCAAATTCTACTCAGCAAGCAGGTCCATGTATACAAGGATTTTCTTTCGAAGAAAGAAAAAAATTGTTTGCATTAATATTTCTAAATATTAATTGATTTCCCTTGGTTAACTAGTAACCATTCAGAAAATCTCTATTTTTTGACAATTGAGAATTTGAAGTCATAAACCAAGTAAAATATATCAAAATAAACTATTCATTGCCCCAAAAGCTACTAAATAAGTTTAAATGAATTTAGTTAACTATTTCTTATATAAGAGCCTTCCCAAAAGATAACGATTATTCGTCTTCACTCACTTTTTGCTGCAGAGACGATCTGAGATTCGATATCGTTGAAATCACCCTTTTTAGGTATTCATCAGCTTCTCTATTAACTTGATAAATTTTTTGTTGCATCTCTTCTAGTGTATCATTATTATTTGGACCAAAGAAGCCAGCTGCTTTCATTAAAAATTGAGAACGCTCATTTTTAATTGTTTCTTCTTGCTCCTCAATCTCCTTCATTAATTTGGATTTTTGATATCTTTTGAGGCTATTAAATTCCTCTTTAAAGCCAATTGAGCTTTCTTGCAGTTGAGCAAGTTTTTGAAGCAATTCTATGAAATCGTTTTTTAATGCTTCATTAGTAAAATTACTATTTATTTCCAAAAGGTTGAATTTAGCATTATCATTTGTTTGGCTTTCTTTTATTAAATAATAGCCTCGGTAAAAGTCCTGGAGTGCTTCTGCTTCTTGATCTAGACTATTGAATGCCAGCACTTTATTAAAGAAATTCAGAGGATTATCAGGATCTAGTTTAGTTGCTTCATTATAGCATGCTATTGCTTCAAGTTTCCTATCCAGTCAACAGAGAAGAATTTTTCCTTTCCTATGATAAAAAGAAGCACATTTAGGATTGATTTTGATTGCCTCATCATAACATTCTACTGCTTCGAAATATCTATTTAAATTGCTAAGAGCATTTCCTTTTCAAATATATGTATTAGAATCGTTGGGATTTATTTTGATTGCTTCATCAAAACATTCTATTGCTTCCAAATACCTTTCCAAGAAAGAAAAAGCAGATCCTTTATCCTCGTAAGCAGTAGCATTTCTTGGATCAATTTTGATGACTTCATTATAACATTCTATTGCTTCCAAAAACTTTTCCAATTCGAAAAGGCTATGCCCTTTCTGAGTATAAGTAGTAGCATCTTTAGGGTCAAGCTTGATTGATTTATTATAGCATTCAACTGCTTCAAGATATCTTTTTGATTCATAAAGAGCATTTCCTTTATCCCTATATGTACAAGCTTCATTAGGGTCAATTTTGATGCTTTCATTATAACAATCTATTGCTTCAAGATAATTTTGCAAACGATAGTGAGCATTTCCTTTTATATCATAAGCAATAGCGTAATCAGGATTAAGCTTAAGTTCCTCGTCAAAGCATTCAATCGCTTCTAGATTTCTGCCTAAACTATATAAAGCACATCCTTTTAAATAATGTACATATTTTAATATAGGATTGATTTTGATACTCTCTTCATAGCATTCAATTGCTTCAATGTATCTGTTTAAATTATCAAGAGCGCATCCTTTATTTATATAAGCTTCTGGGATATTTGAATTTATTTCTAATGAGTTATTATAGTATTCTATTGCTTCGCTATATCTTCTCAAAGAACTAAGAGAAAGTCCTTTATTATGGTATGCATAAAATATCATAGGATCGATTTTGATTGCCTCATCAAAACATTCTATTGCTTCAAGATCTCTTTCTAAATCGTTAAGAGCGTTTCCTTTCTGCATGTAGGCATCCGCATCGGCAGGATTAAGCTTGATTGCTTTATTATAGGATTCAATTTTCTCAAGTTTTCTCCCTAATTCATTAATAGTGAATTTTCCAAAACATAAAGCAGCTTGAGGATTAAGACTAAAAGTTTGTTTATAGCATTTTATCGCTTCAACCTTTTCGCCTAATTTTCGAATAGCTATATGCTTATCATAATAAGCAATACCAACCAAAGCATTTTGGTCCAAATCAAACTTATAATATTCTCTTAAGCATTCATTAGTAAGAGTTGAGATATATATTCCTCTTTTATTATATATTCAATATAATTGGTCACAATCTTGATTTATTGCTGACTTTACTATTTGTTTCCAATTATACTCATCTCCCACTCCACTTTCATAAATAAATCCATTTCCAGCTCATTCAATCAAATACAATCTCTCCTCTCCATTTATTAAGAGCTTTCAACAATGACTTTGAAAATCATAAGGAATTGTTGAGAAAGAGTCTATATCAATTGAATATTGCATAAGATTTTCACAATGAAATTCGGAAATGAAAATATTTTTATTAAATCCTGCACTTTTTGAGGAATTTTGATATGGGATAGGAGTCAGTTTAAATCATAGATTTCTGTCTAAATCGAATCTATAAGATAGAGTTTCATAATCTTCATCTTTTCCAAAGCAATAGACATTTCCTCTAAAATAGATAGCTGTTAATGATTCATAAAACTTTTGAGATGGCAACATTCGAACCTCATAGTTTTTATTAATAATAAAAGTAATAAAAGAGCTTCGATATTTTTTACAACTGCAGAATAGCTCACCATTGGGAAGCTGAACAATTGATGCACGATTAGTATGCAATCTTTGTGGAGTTTCTATCAATTTTGCTTCTTCCCTCTCATTTTCAGTGTTATAAGTAAACAAATGAGCTTTCCCATCAAGTTTACCAAAAAGATAAAGAGAGGTGATTTGATGATACTTTTCCACCAATTTCTGGTAAGTTTGGCTGATGAATGGATCAGAAGTATGATTTTTATTTTGATACAATGAGCAAGCTTCCCTAAAATCTTGTTCTGTTTTTGAATTATCAGGCCTCGCTGATATGCAAGCCATTTGAGCTCCTAGCTCGTTTAATTTACACAAAAGCCTTGTGCTGCTAAGCTGATCTGAATCCGCCATGAATTTATAATGTTAATTTAGCTATTATGATTATTTATAAAAGCATTTACAGTGAAGATATATCTCTACTTTCAATATAATAGTTACTTATATATTGCTATATTTTATAAAAAGTTTTGTTCACTTAAATAAGCTTTCCCCAAAAAAATAGTAATTTTTCAAATAGTTTTACATAAATGCATATTTCAATTTTATTAATTATTTCTAATTTAAATCCCAGATCGATTCATTTTAATTTATTAAAAGAGAATTTTGATAATTTGTAACTGAGAGTTGCATCATTCGCATGGAGAAATATATTTAAATCTCAAAATAACTTCATTTAATACTGAAAAAAATCCTATAAGTGTTAAATGTTCACTAAACCCAGGATCATCCAGAGTTGTTCTTGTCTGTAAAGCAAAATTTTGTTTTATATAATTTCAGGCAAGGCCTAAATCTTATCACTTAAAATATTTAAAAATAAACTATTCATTGCATAAGAAAGCCATTAATAAGTTTATCTGAATTTATTTCTTATTTAGTTAACCTGCGCTCACATTTTACTGCAGAGATGATTTGAGATCAGAAATCGATGCAATAGCCCTTTTTAGGTGTTCATCAGCTTCTGTAGCTATATCATTAATTTTTTGATGAATTTGTTCTAGTGAAGCTACATTTGGAAAAAGGAAACAAGCTGCTTTCATAAAAAATTGAGAACGCTCTTCTTTAATTTTTTCCTCTTGCTCCTCAATCTCCTTTATTAGTTTTGGATTTTTGGTATCTTTGAGGCTATTAAATTCCTCTTTCAAGCCTATAGCACTTTCTTGCAGTTGAATAAGTTTTTGAAGTAATTCTATGAAATCGTTTTTCAATGCTTCATTAGTAAAATTACTATTTATTTGAGAAAGGTTGAATTTGGGATTATCACTTGTTTGGCTTTCTTTTATTAAATAATAGCCTTGGTAAAAGTCCTGGAGTGCTTCAGCTTCTTGCCCTAGACTATTAAGTGCTAGTGCTCTATTAAATAAATTCAGAGGGTCATCAGGAGCTAATTTGCTTGCTTCATTATAGCATACTATTGCTTCATTATAGCATATTATTGCTTCAAGTTTTCTATCCAGTCCATGGAAAAGAATATTTCCTTTAGTATGATAAAGAGAAGCACGTTTAGGATCGATTTTAATTGCCTCGTCATAACATTCTAATGCTTCAAGATTTCTATTCAAATGAGTAAGAAGATCTCCTTTTGTTTCGTAAGCATCAGCACTGAAAGGATTAATCCTAATTGCCTCGTTATAGCACTCTAATGCTTCAAGGTATTTATTCAAATGAGAAAGGGCATCTCCTTTTGCTTTATAAACATCAGCACTCAAAGGATTAATCCTAATTGCCTCGTCATAGCACTCTATTGCTTCAAGGTATTATTCAAATGAGTAAGAACACTTCCTTTTGCTTTATAAACATCAGCACTCAAAGGATTAATCCTAATTGCCTCGTCATAGCACTCTATTGCTTCAAGATATCTATTCAAATTATAAAGAGCATTTCCTTTATCTATATATGCGTTATAATTATCAGTGCCAAATTTGATGCTTAGATTATAGCATTCAATTGCTTCAAGGTATCTTTCCAAAGAATAAAGAGCATCTCCTTTATTTTTATATGTGCGAGCATAAGGGTCATATTTAATGCTTATCGAATTATAAATATCAGCATTAAAAGGTAAAAACTTAATTGCCTCGTCAAAGCATTCAATCGCTTCTAGATTTCTGCCTAAATTATAATAAACACATCCTTTGCAATTGTAAGCATCAATTAACTTAGGTCCAATTTTGATTGCTTCATCAAAACATTCTATAGCTTCAAGATATCTTTCTAAACCGAAAAGAATATTTCCTTTCCCAATGTAGGCACACGCATCGGCAGGATTAAGCTTGATTTCTTCATTATAGAATTCAATATTCTCAAGTTTTCTCCCTAAATCATTAATAGTGAATTTTCCATAGCTTAAAACAGTTTGAGGATTGAGATTAAAAGTTTGGTTATAGCAGTCTATCGCTTCAAACCTTCCTTCTAATTCTCGAATAGCTATATGCTTATCATAATAAGCAATAGAAATAAAAGCATTTTGGTCTAAATCAAACTTATAATATTCTCTTACGCATTTATCAGTAAGAGTTGAGATATATATCCCTCTTTTATAATATATTCAGTATACTTGGTCGCAAGATTGATTTATTGCTGATTTTGCTATTTGTTTCCAATTATACACATCTCCTACTTCACTTTCATAAATAAATCCATTTTCAGCTCATTCAATCAAATACAATATCTCCTTTCCATTTATTAAGACCTTGCTACAGTATCTTTGAAAATCATAAGTAATTATTGAGAAAGAGTCTATATCAATTGAATATTGCAAAACATTTTCCTTAAAATCTGAGGAAATTAAAATACTTTTATTAAATATTGCACTATTGCAATAGGAACTATATGGGATAGGACTCAGTTTAAATCATTGATTTCTGTCCAAATCGAATCTATAAGATAGAGTTTCAGAATCTTCGCCTCTTCCAAAGCAATAGACATTTCCACTAAAATAGATAGCTGTTACGTGTTTGTAAGGAATTTGAGATGGCAGCATTCAGAGCCCATAGTTTTTTTTAATAATAAAAGTAATTAAAGAGCTTCGATATTTATAACAACTGCAAAACAACTCGCCATTGGGAAGCTGAACAATTTGTGCACCTTTTGGATCCAATCTTTGTGGAGTTTCTATCAATTTAGCTTCTTCCCTCTCATTTTCAGTGTTATAAGTGAATAAATGAGTTTTCCCATTAAGTTCACCAATAAGATAAAGAGAGGTGATTTGATGATACTTCTCCACCAATTTCTGGTAAATTTGGCTGATTAATGGATCAGAAGCATAATTTTCATTTTGATACAATGAACAAGCTTCCCTAAAATCTTGTTCTGTTTTAGGATTATCAGGCCTAGCTGATATGAAATCCATTTGAGCTTCTAGCCCGTTCAATTTACATAAAAGCCTAGTGCTGCTAAGTTGACTTGAATCCGCCATGAATATATGTATTATATTTATCAAAAAATAATTAAGTTTATCTCATCATCTTTTATCCCTTAACAGAATTTGACATTAAATTTACCCAAATAAGACAGATTGGATATTTTTGCATATCAAATCTACGAAATAATCAAGAATTGTATCATGAATATATTTGTTAAGTATTTTCTTGCAATCAATATTATATTTTAAAAATAGAATAATAATAGTTATTAAGTTTATGTAAAAATCTTTTATCTTAACGCTGCTTAATTGTAAATTTACCCAAAGAAAAGACAGATTGGATACTTCTGCGTATCAAAATTACGAAAATACCCAAGAACTGTATCGTAAACATGTTTGCTAAGCAGGTCAAATTTATATATATCTCCTGAGTCACATTTAATTGAAGACAAATATATGAAATATTCACTTTTTTGACTTAAAGGATTATAGTTATATTTGCCAATTTTATTTCAATTATACTCATTATTATCTTCACTTTCAAATATTCCATTTTTAGAATCAGCCACATAGGCCTTCATATTTCCAGTAAATAGCATTTTAAAATTAAATTTACTCATTCCGGCAAGTGGAAGTTTCGAGTAACTTTCTATTATAAGATCAAATTTATATAAGGTTTTTATATTTTCTGCACAAAATAAAATTGAATCTCGATATATAGTGCAGGAATAGTTAGAAAAAGCATTTACAGGAGGATTGGGTAAATATGTTTTCCTATTTTCCATTAGATCGTATTTTTCTAAATAATAGAAATCATAAATTTTTTGCTTTAGGCTAAATAGATAAACACAATCTTTATAATATATGAGTGCTGAGTGACTTTTCCCTTTAGAAGATGGCAATATTTTGGTAATTTTCATAGTTTTTTCTATCAATTTTGCATGCAGCTTTATTATTTCATCAACAAAAAATTTCTCGATTATTAAGATTATCTTTTTGTCAATTAGGGAGATAAATATTACATTTATCAGTTGATAAATTTAAAGAAAGGGCTCCAAATATAAAAAGATTATTCTCATCAATGCGAAATAAATAGTTTGCTCTGACACTTCTATTAAGTAACTCAGAAATTAGCTTTAGCCCTTTGATAAATTTAAGTGTGCCTCTAAAAATTGCTGGATTTAACCAAGATTGAAGTTTTTTTACTTTACTATCAAATTCAGATTTTAAGTTATTGCTCATTTTCACGCCTTTGGCAATTATTTTAAAAAAGTGATTTTTAACTTGATTTTCCAATAATAATGCTTCAATTAATTTTTCAAGAAGTTCTATTACTTTTTCAGTCTCCTCTAGTGTCCGAACCGCTGCATATAGCTCTCAAGGAAACTCATCAAATGATCAAAGATCTATTACTAAAAGTCTAATTTGATTACACTTTGAAATATATAGTTTGATTATCTCTAATCCCCAGTAAACGCAATATGAAAAATTGCTTAATTGAATATTTGGTATTGTTTGCAATTTTTCATTGATTTTTGAGATTTTAGATTCTTGTTCATAGCTTTTGGAAATAATTTCAATAGTATATTTTGCTACTCTATCTGCAAATTTCTGAGGATTTTTAGTAATGGCTTTTCAGCTATCATTTATTTTCTTAGTGCTAGGGATTAGTTTAGTAGAATGATTATTTTTTGAGTAAGCTATATGAGGTACAATATGATAGAGGCATCAAAAGGTTTTAATTCCTCAGCAATTGCACTCATATTCTGCTATTGACTTGCAGTAACATTCAGGGCAAATTTGATCAACCATCTTTAAAATTATAGAATTCTAATTTGTTCCTAAGCAATTAGAATAGCTAAATCTTTAAAAGCAGCAAAGATTTGTGCAAAGCTCTTATTAATATGACTTAGACTAATTAAGTTTATTGATAAAATTTGAATAGGGGTGCTCGTGTTTAGATAGATTTTTAGAATGGGGCTCTACCTTTATGGATTTCAATAATTTTTAAGTCATCACCTTCTCTCATAATTCATAAGTTTTAATGTCTCTTTGCTTTTTGAAGGCACTCAATTTTATTGAAATGATATGACCTGATGAACCCTATAATAAAAATTTGATGATGCTGCAAACAGCTCCAGTGATTTCTTCCTATAGCTTTTCTAAAGATAAGAAGATCAAATAAAGAAAGAAGGATCAAATATTTTGTAAAATTTTCCAGCACTAAGCTAATCAAATAAATATGCCAATCCTTTAAGTAATCAGCCTAGTTTCCTTAATGAATTAAGCGACACTAGAGGCTTTCCCCTTTTTTAAGTCATACATATAGCAATGCTAACAAGGCTTAACTACTATGAAAAAATACCTTAAATTTGGAGCTGTAGCAGTTCAATTATAAGCTTAGCCTAAATCCTTAAGTTTTAAAACTTTAATTATAAGTTTATAAACCCATTATATAGTTAAATATTTTATTCATTAAGATTTGATAAATCATCTAACTAGTTTAAATAAATTAACTTGCTGTCAGCTAACCTTTTAACTTTATAAAGCTTCTTACTTCCTAAATCAAATTTATATATAATCATTGAGTACCTTTCATTAATACTTGAAAAATAAACTGAATTTTCTGAACTTAAATAAGTGCCTTTTTTATAATAATATTTTTCATATTCACAAATTTTATTTCAAGTAAAATCATCATCAACCCCGCTTTCAAAAATTCCATTATCGATTTCACATATATAAGCTCTCATATTTGCAGTAAATAGCGTTTTAAGAGAAAGCTGAAGCAATCCAAAAGGTGTTAAGACTGAATAGCTTCTTATTTGAAGATCAAATTTATATAATTGACAATTATTTTTTGCACAAAATAAAATTGTACCACAATGTATAGCACAAGTAAGGTTGCATGATGCACGTATGGGAGGCTTGGGAAGAATTATTTTCCTATATGAAATTAAATCATATTTTTCCAAAGAATTCCAATAAGGGCTATTGGATGCCGAGACAAATGCATAAACACAATTTTCATAATATGTCAAGGTAAATTGATCACCTCAACTGGAACTTGGTTGCATTTTGGTATAGCTCATCGTTTTTAAATCAATTATGCATGCATAGGTATATCGAAGAAAGCAAAATACTTTAGAATTAGGAATCTCAATTGCTTGTGCATATTGAGAATGCAATCAAAAAATTGGGGGAGTCAAAACTTCTAATTTTTTTCTGGTTTCTACGCCATATATTCAGATACAATACTTACAGATTCTAAAAAAATGTTTGGCTTCAAAATTATTTTGAATTAATTCAGAAATCCGCCTCGTCCCAATTTCGAGGTCTACAATATTTAAGTCTTCTTTATTTTTATGCCGAGAACACCAATTTTCTATATCCTTTATTTTCCTATTAAATTCAGTTTTTAATTTATAAACCTTTTCTGGGCTTTCAATTATCTTTGCGAGCCAATGGCTTCTAACTTCATTTTCTAATAATCAAATTATTTTTAAATTTGCAAGAAATTGAATTTCCCTTTCAGCATTGTCCACAGCCATCTTAGTGCTAGGGATTAGTTTAGTTGGATGATCCTTGTTTGAGTAAGCTATATGAGTTACAATGTGAAGATGGCATCAAAAGGTTTGGTTTTTTGAGCAATTGCATTCATATTTTGCAACCTTCTTGCAGTAAAATTCACAGCAAATTTGATCAACCATCTTTAAAATTATAGAATTGTAATTTATTTCTAAGCAATTAGAATGGCTAAATATAATTTTTTAATAATTTTTTGAAAGGTGGATCTGCTGTTCTGAATTTCAATAATTTTTAGATTTAGACATAAATCTTAATGCATCTATAAGCTATCTTTTGAGGAGATTAATTTTTATCTTTAATCCATGAAATATATTTAGATTAAAATGTTTTGCTCTCTCAATCAGGGGTTTTCCACTTATTTTCGCTCATCATTCAGCATGCATCCTGCAAAAACCCTTCCTTTCCGTCAGACAAAATCCATGATATAAAATAAGCACATAAGAGCACGAAAAGCAAATAAAGAATTTTATTCAAGTAGCATCCTAAAATGCATCCTTGAGAGCTCCCAATATCTAGACTGAGATCTAAGCAATTTATTTTTGTTTTTTAAAAATATAAATTCAAGATAAATTAAAAACTAAACTACTTATTAAATGTTACCTATTAAAATAAATTAAAGAAATATAAAGATAATGTTTAAAAATAACTTTAAACCTACTGATATTAATCGTATTCAACTTTTTCGACCCGTCTGCTGCCTAAATCAAATTTATATACTTGCAATGAGCTGCTTTCCATAACAGAAAAATAATCTGGACTAATATTAAGATCTTCTCCAAAATTATTATTTTGAAATTTACAAAGTTTACTTCAAGCATATTCATTATCAATTTCGCTTTCAAAAATCCCAGATTCAAAATCAATTGCATATGCTCTCTCATTTTTAATAAGCAGCACTTTAATAGAAAATGAGTTAAGTCCAAATGCTGGAAGTTTTGAATAGCTTCTTATTTCTAGATCAAATTTATATAAATCAAAGCTATCTTTTGCACAAAATAAAATTGAGCCTCGATATATAGCACAATTAAAGTCACATGATGCATTTATATAATTTATATTAGGTTTGGGTAAGAATATTTTTCTATTATTACTCAGATCATATTTTTTCAAAAAAATTGATCTAGAGTCATGAGATGCCGAGCTAAGTACATAAACACAGTTTAAATAATAAACGAATGAAAATTGACTGGCTCCGTAAGATGCTGGCAATGTTTTAATTATACTCATAGTTTTTAGATCAATTATGCATGCATTTTTAAATTCAAGTAAGCAAAATAATTTATAATTGGGAATCTCAATTGCATTATGAGCATATATATAAAATCATGCCAAATTTTCTGATAGAATTTGAAAAGTTAATTTTTTGGAGGGTTCTACGCAATATATTTCAAGGGTATATCACTTAACTCTGAAAAAACGTTTGAATTCAAAATTGTTTTGAATTAATTTAGAAATTTGCATCAGTCCATTTTTGAGATTTATAATATTTGAATCATCTTTGTTTTTGTGCTGAGAGCATCATCCTTCAATATCTTTTCTTTTCCTATTAATTTCAGAATTTAAATTGTTAGGCTTTTCTGAGTTTTCAGTAATTATTGTCAGTCAATGATTTTTAACTTCATTTTCTAATGATAAAACTTCATTTAATTTTTCAAGGAATTCAACTTCCGCTTCAACATTTTCTATCATCATTATGATTTCCATTAGTGGTAAAGGGAAATCGTCTATTGAAGTAACACATTTTACACTGCTTTTAAGTTGAATAAGAACATCTTTGTATTCTTCAATTTTCAATAGCCCTTTTGAAAGCAATATTTCGCAATAGCTTGGACGATGAAATGAGGCATTCAGCTTCATTTCTACTGTTTGGAGAGCAGATATTTGCTTGTTAATTCGAACAAAAATCTTCTTCATAGTGTTATCCGCTTTCTTATTGAGCCCTTCAAAGCAATCTTCATCTATCTCTTGTGAAAGAGTAAAGTTGTTTTGGTTAGGTAATTGAGCTTCGATTGGATTCTTAGTAATGATTTGATAAGAATGCTTATTATTTGATGATATAGAATCCATTTGTTCCTAAATGATTTGACAGGTGAAAACTGCATCAAAATGAAGGAAAAATAGGGCAAAGGCACTTGAACTCTGCTTTCTTCTACAAAGCAACTAAAATCTATCATTTTTTAATTTTATTCTTTGTTGCTGCCTGCAGCCTAAGGTTAATATAGTAAAATAAATTAAATTTTTAATTTTTTTATATGTGGAAGAGGTGGGGAAAAATTTCAACAAATATATAGAATCTTTTCTAATATTTTAATAAAATTAATAAACAGGATATTAAAAATATTGGAGAATGGTGTATTTTTTATAAATCATAGAATTCTATTTATTTTCTAATCATAAAATTGTATTTAATTTTTAATATTCACAAAATATAAAAATTCATGCGCCGATTTTAATTTTTGTTTTGAACTCATAAATTCGATATTCTATTTAACTAATCTTAAATATTTAATCAAAACAAATAATTTATTTTTGATATGGGTGTTATATTTATAATCAAGCGCTTCTGTTTGAAATTTTCTTTTAGCGATATCAAATTTTATATATTATTGAATTATGAATCATAAAAGAAACTATATATTAAGTTTTATATGTTAAAAAAATTAATTTACTAAGCATCTGTAATTTCATAGAGACTCTTGCTTCCTAAATCAAATTTATATATGTTTATTAAATTATTTTCCATTATAGAAAAATAAAATAATTTTTTTGTGCTTATATTGCAATCTTCTGCATAATAATAGTTATGACATTCACCAATTTTACTCCAAATAAAATCATTATTAATCCCACTTTCAAAAATCCCATTACTAGTATCAATTACATATGCTCTCATATTGGCAGTAAACAGCATTTTGAGAGAAAATGAGCACATTCCAAAAATTGGAAGCTTTGAATAGCTTTCTATTATGAGATCAAACTTATACAAATCAAAACTATTCTTTGCACAAAATAATATTGAATTACGATATGCAGTACATTGGAAGTTGTATGATGCATATATAGGAGGCCTAGCTAAATTTGTTTTCTGATATGAAATTATATCATATTTGTCCAAATAATTCAAAGATGCACTACTCAATGTTGAACTGAATACGTAAACACAGTTCTCAAAAAATAAAAGAGCAAATTGATTGCCTCCGCTGGAATTTGGCAAAATTTTGCTTATTTTCATGGTTTTTAAATCAATAATGCACTGATGATTGTATTCATCCAAGCAAAAAATTTTATAATTCGGAATTTCAATAGCACAAGTAGAATATAAATAAGGCATTATTAAAGTATGCTCATACTTTTTTCAGGTTTCTGCGCCATATATTGTGAGATGATCTTTATGGATTAAGAAAAAATGCTTGGCTTCAAAATCTCTTTCAATTAAGTCAGAAATTCGATCTAGCTTATTCCCCAGACTTATGAAATTTTTATCTCCCTTATTTTTATGTTGAATACATCAATTTTTTGCATCCGTTATTTTTCTATTATATTCAGATTTTAATTTGTTAAGCATTTTTGGGCTTTCATTGAATTTTGCGAGTCAGTGGCTTTTAACTTCCTTTTCCAACAATAAAACTTCATTTAATTTTTCTAAGAATTCAATGTCCATTTCTGCATTTTCTATAATCATAATGATTTCCATTAGTGATAAGCCAAAATCTTCTATTGAAGCTGCGCATTCTGCAGTAGTTTTAAGCTGATTAAGAGCTTCTTTTCACCCTTCAATCCCCAATAGCCCATTTTTAAGCAACCCTGTACAGTAGCTTGAACGATAATCTGCTGTTAGCAATTTTATTTTTATTTTTTGGAGATCTAACAATTGTTTGTCAATTTGTAAAAGAATTGCTTGAATATTACTATCTGGATTTTTATTGAATGATTCATAAGGATGTTGAGAAAATTCAGTGGCTTCGATTCAATTATTAGAGATTTTTTCAATATGATGCTCACTACCTAAGGAATTTATATGATCTTTAGCGTGCAAGCCACAAAATGCTTGACTGATTAAGCAGCCACACTTGATCTCTGCTAATTTATTGCAAAAAGGTCGAAAACAAACTTGATTAATCATTTTTAAATTTATAGAATTATAAAAATTGCTTAAATCTATATTTAAAATAAGTAAATTTTTTGCTTAAAAAGTTCTCCCAGGTGCAAAATATACAAGTATTACAAATTCTAATAATAAATCGAAATTATTTAAACGAAAAAAAAAAGGAACTTTGATTAAATAATAAAATTTATCTAAACGAAGATTTTGCATTTCATCCTTATTAAATCGTAAAAAAACAAAATCTATTACAAATTACTGATCAACAAATTAGATTTATTAAGACCTTAAATATATTTTTATGTATCTATTCATAACCATCTTTTTCTTTATTAACTCTATTAATATTACATTTACTGAAAGTAAAGACATATAGGATATTTCTGTGCATCAAATCTACCAAAATAATTAAGAACTGTATCATAAACTTCTTTGCTTCGTAGATCAAATTTATATATATCCGGCATCGCACTCAATTGAAGACAAATATATTGAATATTCGTTGAATTGACTTCTTTGCACAGAATAATATTGAATTACAATATGCAGTACATTTGAAGTTGCATGATGCATATATAGGAGGCCTAGCTAGATTTGTTTTCTGATATCAAATTATGTCATATTTTTCCAAATAATTCAAAGATGCATTAGCAAATGTAGAACTGAATGCGTAAACGCAATTCTCAAAAAATAAAAGAGCAAGCTAGTTACCTCCGCTGGAATTTGGCAAAATTTTGCTTACTTCCATTGTTTTTAAATCAATAATATGAATTTTTGTAAATATCCAAACAAAAAATCTTGGAATTAGGAATTTCAATACCATTAGCAGAATAGTCATAAGGCATTATAACTGTAGGTGTAATAAGAAACTCTCACTTTTTTCGGTTTCTGCACCATATATTGTGAGATGATCTTTATGGATTAAGAAAAAATGCTTGGCTTCAAAATCATTTCGAATTAACTTAGAAATTCGACCTAGTTTATTCCTCAGACTTATGTAATTTTTATCTCCCTTATTTTCATTCTGCAAAACATCAATTTTTTGCGTCCGTTATTTTTCTATTATATTCAGATTTTAATTCGTCGAGCACTTTTTGGCTTTCATTAAATTTTATGAGTCAGTGATTTTAAGAAAAGCCCTATAAATGCTAAATGTTCACCAAATCTATTTGCCTAAACTATATCAAAATAAGCTATTCATTGCCCCAATAAAGCTAATAAATAAGTTTATATGAATTTAGTTAACTATTCCTTATATAAGAGCCTACCCAAAAGATAACGATTATTCATCTTCACTCACTTTTTGCTGCAGAGACGATCTGAGATCCGAGATCGTTGAAATAACCCTTTTTAGGTATTCATCAGCTTCTCTATTAACTTGATAAATTTTTTGCTGTATCTCTTCTAGTGTATCATTATTTGGTCTAAAGAAGACAGCTGCTTTCATTAAAAATTGAGAATGCTCTTCTTTAATTGTTTCTTCTTGCTCCTCAATCTCCTTCATTAGTTTGGATTTTTGGTATCTTTTGAGGCTATTAAATTCCTCTTTAAAACCAATTGAGCTTTCTCCCAGTTGAGCAAGCTTTTGAAGCAATTCTATTAAATCGTTTTTCAATGCTTCATTAGTAAAATTACTATTTATTTCAGAAAGGTTGAATTTATCACTTGTTTGACTTTCTTTTATTAAATAATAGCCTCGGTAAAAGTCCTGGAGTGCTTCTGCTTCTTGACCTAGACTATTGAATGCCAGCGCTTTATTAAAGAAATTCAGAGGATTATCAGGATCTAGTTTGGTTGCTTCATTATAGCATACTATTGCTTCAAGTTTTCTATCCAATTCACAGAGAATATTACCTTTATTATGATAAATAGAAGCACATTTAGGATCGATTTTTATTGCCTGGTCATAACATTCTACTGCTTCGAGATTTCTAGCCAAATTTTCAAGAACAATTCCTTTGCAATGATATGTATTAGAATTGTTGGGATTTATTTTGATTGCTTCGTTGTAACATTCTATAGCTTCTAAATACCTTTCCAAGAAAGAAAAAGCAGATCCTTTATACTCATAAGCAGTAGCATCTCTTGGATCAATCTTGATGGCTTCATTATAGCATTCTATTGCTTCCAAAAACCTTTCCAATTCGAAAAGGCTATGTCCTTTCTTAGTGTAAGCAGTCGCATCTTTAGGGTCATACTTGATTGATTCATTATAGCATTCAACTGCTTCATGATATCTTTGTAAATCATAAAGGGCATTTCCTTTATTCCTATATGTACAAGCTTCATTAGGGTCAAATTTGATGCTTTTATTATAACAATCAATTGCTTCAAGATAATTTTGCAAACGATAGTGAGCATTTCCTTTCATATTATAAATATTAGCATCATAAAGATCAAGCCTAAGTGCTTCGTCAAAGCATTCAATTGCTTCTAGATTTCTGTCTAAACGATAATAAGCACATCCTTTAAAATAATGTGCATATTTTAATCTAGGATTGAGTTTGATACTCTCTTCACAGCATTCAACTGCTTCAATGTCTCTGTTTAAATTATAAAAAGCCTTTCTTTTATTTATATAAGCATCGGGGATATTTGAATTTACTTCTAATGACTTATTAAAATATTCTATTGCTTCGCTATATCTTCCCAAAGCATTAAGGGACATCCTTTATTATGGTAAGCATAAAATTTCATAGGATCGATTTTGATTGCCTCATCAAAACATTCTATTGCTTCAAGATATCTTTCTAATTTTTTAAGAGCATTTCCTTTATCATTGTAAGCATTCGCATCGGCAGGATTAAGCTTGATTGCTTCATTACAGCATTCAATTTTCTCAAGTTTTCTCCCTAAATAATTAATAGTGAATTTTCCAAAACTTAAAGCAGCTTGAGGACTGAGATTAAAAGTTTGGTTATAGCATTTTATTTCTTCAACCTTTCCGCCTAATTTTCGAATAGCTATATGCTTATCATAATAAGCAATACCAATAAAAGCATTTTGGTCCAAATCAAACTTATAATATTCTCTTACGCATTTATTATTAAGAGTTGAGATGTATATTCCTCTTTTATTATATATTCAATATACCTGGCTGCAATCTTGATTTATTGTTGATTTTGCTATTTGTTTCCAATTATACTCATCTTCCACTCCACTTTCATAAATAAATCCATTTATAGCTCATTCAATCAAATACAATCTCTCCTCTCCATTTATTAAGACCTTTCTACAGAAATCTTGGAAATCATAAGAAATTGTTGCGAAAGAGTCTATATCAATTAAATATTGCATAAGATTTTTCATCCTATAGTTGGAAATTAAAATATTTTTATTGAATAATGCACTATTGCAGCAGAGATCATGACATGGAATAGGAGTCAGTTTAAATCATAAATTCCTGTCTAAATCGAATCTATAAGATAGAGTTTCATAATCTTCATCTTCTCCAAAGCAATAGACATTTCCTCTATAATAGATAGCTGTTAATGATTCATAAGACTTTTGAGATGGCAACATTCGTAGCTCATAATTTTTATTAATAATAAAAGTAATAAAAGAGCTTTGATATTCTTTACATATACAAAATAGCTCACCATTGGGAAGCTGAATAATTGATGCATAATTACTATCCAATCTATTTGGAGTTTCTATCAATTTTGCTTCTTCCCTCTCATTTTCAGTGTTATAAGTGAACAAATTCGCTTTCCCATCAAGTTCACCAAAAAGATAAAGAGAGGAGATTTGATGATACTTTCCCACCAATTCCTGGTAAGTTTGGTTGATGAATGGATCAGAAGTATGATTCTCATTTTGATACAATGAACAAACTTCCCTAAAATCTTGTTCTGTTTGTGGACTATCAAGCCTAACTGATATGCAAGCCGTTTGAGCTCCTAGCTCGTTCAATTTACACAAATGCTTAGTACTGCCAAGCTGATCTGAATCCACCATTAATATATTCATTGCAATTTCATAGAGCTTCTTGCTTCCTAAATCAAATTTATATATGTTTATTAAATCCTTTTCCATTATAGAAAAATAAAATAATTCTTTTGTGCTTATATTGCAATCCTCTGCATAATAATATTTTTGACATTTACCAATTTTTCTCCAAATAAAATCATTTTCATCCTCACTTTCAAAAATCCCACTAATAGTATCAATTAGATAAGCCCTCTTTTCGGCAGTAAACAGCATTTTGAGAGAAAATGAGTGCAGACCAGAAATTGGAAGCTTTGAATAGCTTTCTATTCTGAGATCAAACTTATAAAAATCTAAACTATCCTTTGCACAAAATAATATTGAATTACGATATGCAACACATTGGAAGTTTCGTGATGCAGATATAGGAGGCTTCGCTAAATTTGTTATCTTATATGAAATTATGTCATATCTGTCCAAATAATTCAAAGATGCATTAGCAAATGTTGAACCGAATGTGTAAACACAGCTCTCAAAAAATAAAAGAGCAAATTGATTGCCTCCGCTTGAATTTGGCAAAATTTTGCTTATTTTCATGTCTTTTAAATCAATAATGCACTGATTTTTGTATTCATCCAAGCAAAAAATTTTAGAATTAGGAATTTCAATAGCACAAGCGGAATATAAAAAAGGCATTCTCAAAGTATGCTCTTGCCTTTTTAAGGTTTCTGCGCCATATATTGTAAGATGATCTCTATGGATTAAGAATAAATGCTTGGCTTCAAAATCTCTTTCAATTAATTCAGAAATTCGATCTAGCTTATTCCCCAGACTTATGACATTTTGAATTCCCTTATTTTTATCCTCGAAACATCAATCTTTTGTTTCCTTTATTTTTCTATTATATTCAGATTTTAATTCGTTGAGCATTTCTGGGCTTTGATTAAATTTTGCGAGTCAGTGGCTTTTAACTTCCTTTTCCAACAATAAAGCTTCATATAGTTTTTCAAAGAATTCAACCTCCATTTTAACATTTTTTATAATCATAATGATTTTCCTTAGCAAGTATTCAAGATCTTCTATTGAAGCTACGCATTCTGCATCAGTTTTATGCTGATCAAGAACTTTTTTGTACTCTTCAATTTTTAATAGCCCATTTTTAAGCAGTCCTGCACAGTAGCTTGAATGATAATCTACTGTGAGCAATTTTATTTTTATTTTTTGGAGCGCTGGCAATTGTTCGGAAATTTGTAAAAGAGTTGCTTCAAAAGCCTTAAAAGGATGCTCTTGAAGTTCAGCGGCTTCGATTCAATTATTAGAGATTTCTTCAATAGGATGCTCACTATCTAAGTAATGAATATGATCTTTAGCGTGTAAGCTACAAAATGCATGACTGATTAAACAGTCACACTTGATCTTTGCTCGTTTATTGCAAAAAGGTCGAAATCAAATTTGATTAATCATTTTTAAATTTATAGAATCATAAAAATTGCTTAAATATGCATTTAAAATAAGTAAATTTTTTGCTTTATGAAGCTCTCCCAAGTGCAAAATAAACAAGTATTGCAAATTCTATTAATAAATCGAAGAATTATATAAAAGAAAACAAATAACTTTGATTAAATAATAAAATTTATTTAAAGAAAGACTTTGCATTTCATCCTTATTAAATCGTAAACACAAATCTATTACAAAAGCTGATCAACAGATTAGATTTATTAAGACTTTAAATAAATTTTTATGAGTCTATACATAACCATCTTTTTCTTTATTAACGCTATTAATAGTAAATTTACTCAAAGTAAAGACATATAGGATATTTCTGAGCATCAAATCTACGATAATAATCAAGAGCTGTATCATAAACTTCTTTGCTTCGTAGATCAAATTTATATGTATCTCCGGCATCGCACTCAATTGAAGACAAATATATTGAATATTCGCTGAATTGACTTAAAGGATTGTAGTTATGTGTAAGAACTTTATTTCAGACATACTCGTCTCAAACCCCGCTTTCAAATATTTCACATTTAGCATCAGCCATATAAACCTTCATATTTCCAGTAAATAGCATTTTAAAACAAGATTTATTCATTCATTCGAGTATGTGCTCTGAGTAACTCTCTATTAAAAGGTCAAATTTATGTAATGCTTGACTATCTTTTGCACAGAATAAAATTGACTCTCGATATATAGTGCAGGAATAATTAGATAAGACATTTACTGAAGGACCATGCAAATATATTTTCCTATTTCCCTTTAGATCGTATTTTTCCAAATAATATAAATCAGGATATTTAGACTTCAAGCTGAACAGGTAAACACAATCTTTATAATATATGAGTGCAGAGAGACTTTTTCCTTTAGAAGATGGCAATATTTTGGTAATTTTCATAGATTTTCTATCAATTTTGCATGCAGTTTTGTAATTTCATATACAAAAAATTTCGCGACAATCATCGTAAGCTTCTTGTCAAATAGGTAGGTAAAATTTACATTTACAAATTGTTGAATTAAAGGCAGGTGCTCCATATATATAAAGATTATTCTGATCAATATGGAATAAATAATTGGCTATGATTTTGCTATTAATTAAGTCAGTTAGAATATATCTATATTCAGATATAAAGGGCCAATATTCAATTTTTTTAATTCTTTTTTTAAATTCAGATTTTCGTTGATTGTATATTATCTCGCCTGAAATTTTTTTAAGAAAGTGAATTTTAATTTGATTTTCCAATAATAATATTTCTATTAATTTTTCGAGAGATTTTGTATCAACTTCAAACCTCATTAAGCTAAGCAGATCTAATTTCATAGAGCCTCTTGCTTCCTAAATCAAATTTATATATAGTCATTAAGCTATTTTCAATTATAGGAAAATAAAATAATTTTTCTGGGCTTATATTAAAGCCTTCTGCATAATAGTATTTTTGGCATTCACCAATTTTACTCCAAATATAATCATTATTAATCCCACTTTCAAAAATCCCATTACTAGTATCAATTACATATGCTCTCATATTTGCTGTAAACAACATTTTTAGAGAAAATCCACATATTCCCAAAATTGGAAGCTTTGAATAGCTTTCTATTATAAGATCAAACTTATATAAATCAAAACTATTCTTTGCACAAAATAATATTGAATTACGATATGTAGTACATTGGAAGTTGCATGATGCATATATAGGAGGCCTAGCTAGATTTGTTTTCTGATATGAAGTTATGTCATATTTTTCCAAATAATTCAAAGATGCATTAGCAGATGTAGAACTGAATGCGTAAACATAATTCTCAAAAAATAAAAGAGCAAGCTGGTTACCTCCGCTGGAATTTGGCAAAATTTTGCTTACTTTCATTGTTTTTAAATCAATAATACATGAATTTTTGCAAATATCCAAACAAAAAATCTTGGAATTAGGAATTTCAATAACATCAGCAAAATACCCATAAGGTATTAAATCTTTAGGTGTTATAGGAAACTCTCACTTTTTTCAGGTTTCTGCGCCATATATTGCGAGATGATCATTATGGATTAAGAAAAAATGCTTGGCTTCAAAATCGTTTCGAATTAACTTAGAAATTCGACCTAGTTTATTCCTCAGACTTATGCAATTTTTATCTCCCTTATTTTTATTCTGAAAACATCAATTTTTTGCGTCCGCTATTTTTCTATTATATTCAGATTTTAATTCGTCGAGTACTTTTGGGCTTTCATTAAATTTTGTGAGTCAGTGGCTTTTAACTTCCTTTTCTAACAATAAAACTTCATTTAATTTTTCAAAGAATTCAATGTCCATTTTTACATTTTCTATAATCATAATGATTTCCATTAGTGATAAGCCAAAATCTTTTATTGAAGTTGCGTATTCTACAGCAGTTTTAAGCTGGTCAAGAACTTCTTTGCACTCTTCAATTTTTAATAGCCCATTTTTAAGCAACCCTGCACAGCAACTTGAGCGATAATCTACTGTGAGCAATTTTATTTTTATTTTTTGGAGCGCTAATAATTGTTTGTAAATTTGTAAAAGAATTGCTTGAATATTTCTGTCTGGATTTTTATTGAATTCCTCAAAAGGATGTTCTTGAAGTTCAGTGGCTTCGATTCAATTATTAGAGATTTCTTCAATAGGATGCTCACTGTCTATGGAATGCATATGATCTTTAGCATGCAAGCTACAAAATGCTTGGCTAATTAAACACTTGCAATTGATCTCTGCAAATTTATTGCAAAAAGGACGAAAACAAACTTGATTAATCATTTTAAATTTATAGAATTATAAAAATGGTTTAAATCTATATTTAAAATAATAATTTTTTGCTTAAGGAAAAAATAATATAAATTCATGACGGATTCAGATCAGCTTAGAAGCACTAAGCTTTTGTGTAAATTGAACGAGCTAGGAGCGCAAATGGCTTGCATATCAGCTAAGCCTGATAATACAAAAACAGAACAAGATTTTAGGGAAGCTTGTTCATTGTATCAAAATGAGAATCATACTTCTGATCCATTCATCAGCAAAACTTACCAGGAATTGGAGGAAAAATATCATCAAATCACCTCTCTTTATCTTTTTGGTGAGCTTGATGGGACAGTGAATTTGTTCACTTATAACACTGAAAATGAGAGGGAAGAGGCAAAATTGATAGAAACTCTAGATAGGTTGGATACTGATGGTGCATCAATTATTCAGCTTCCCAATGGTGAGCTATTCTGCAGTTGTAAAGAATATCAAAGCTCTTTTATTACTTTTATTATTAAAAAAAATTATGAGCTTCGAATGTTTCCATCTCAAAAGTCTTATGAATCATTAACAGCTATCTATTTTAGAGGAAATATCTATTGCTTTGGAGAAGATAAAGATTCTAAAACTCTATCTTATAAATTCGATTTGGATAGGAATCTATGATTCAAACTGACTCCTATCCCATATGGTTTCTCTTGCAATAGTGCAGTATTCAATAAAAATATTTTCATTTCCAACCATAGTATGAAAAATCTTATGCAATATTCAATTGATATAGACTCTTTCTCAATAATTCCTCATGATTTTCAGAGGGACTGTAGAAAGGTCTTAATAAATGGAGAGGAGAGATTGTATTTGATTGAAGGAGCTAAAAATGGATTTATTTATGAAAGTGGAGTAGGAGATGAGTATAATTGGAAACAAATAGCAAAATCAACAATAAATCAAGATTGCGACCAGGTATATTGAATATATAATAAAAGAGGAATATACATCTCAACTCTTACTAATGGACGCTTAAGGGAATATTATAAGTTTGATTTAGACCAAAATGCTTTTATTGGTATTGCTTATTATGATGAGCATATAGCTATTCGAAAATTAGGCGGAAAGATTAAAGTGATAAAATGCTATAACCAAACTTTTAATCTCAATCCTCAAGCTGCTTTAAGTTTTGGAAAATTCACTATTAATGATTTAGGGAGAAAACTTGAGAAAATTGAATCCTACAATGAAGCAATCAAGCTTAATCCTGCCAATTCGGATATCTTCATTCGTAAAGGAAATACTCTTAACGATTTAGAAAGATATCTTGAAGCAATAGAATGTTTTGATGAGGCAATCAAAATCGATCCTATGATATTTTATGCTTACCATAATAAAGGATTTTCTCTTAGTGCTTTGGGAAGATATAGCAAAGCCATAGAATGCTATAATAAGTCATTAGAAATAAATTCAAATATCCTAGAAGCTTATATAAATAAAGGAAAGGCTCTTTATTATTTAAACAGATATATTGAAGCAATTGAATGCTATGAAGAGAGTATCAAAATCAATCCTAGATTAAAATATGCACACTATTTAAAAGGATGTGCTTATTATGGTTTAGGCAGAAATCTAGAAGCAATTGAATGCTTTGACGAGGCACTTAAGCTTGATCCTGATTACGCTATTGTTTATGATATAAAAGGAATGGCTCACTATCGTTTGCAAAATTATCTTGAAGCAATTGATTGCTATAATGAAAGCATCAAATTTTACCCTAATGAAGCTTGTACATATAAGAATAAAGGAAATGTTCTTTATGAATCAAAATGATATCTTGAAGCAGTTGAATGCTATGATGAATCAATCAAGCTTGACCCTAAAGATGCTACTGTTTACACTAGAAAAGGACATAGCCTTTTCGAATTGAAAAGGTTTTTGGAAGCAATAGAATGCTATAATGAAGTCATCAAAATAGATCCAAGAGATGCTAATGCTTACGAGTATAAAGGATCTGCTTTTTCTTTTTTGAAAAGGTATTTGGAAGCAATAGAATGTTACGACGAAGCAATCAAAATAAATCCCAACAATTCTAATACATATCATTGCAAAGGAAATGCTCTTCATAATTTGGATAGAAATCTCGAAGCAGTAGAATGTTATGACGAGGCAATCAAAATTGATCCTAAATGTGCTTCTGCTTATCATAAGAAAGGAAATATTCTCTGTGAAAGGGGTAGAAAACTTGAAGCAATAGTATGCTATAATAAAGCAGCCAAACTAGATCCTGATAATCCTCTGAATTTCTTTAATAAAGCGTTGGCATTCAATAGTCTAGGTCAAGAAGTAGAAGCACTCCAGGACTTTTACCGAGGCTATTATTTAATAAAAAATAGCCAAACAAGTGATAATCCCAAATTCAACCTTTCTCAAATAAATAGTAATTTTACTAATCCAGCATTGAAAAACGATTTCATAAAATTGCTTCAAAAGTTTGCTCAACTGGGCAAAAGCGCAATTGGCTTTAAAGATGAATTTAATAGCCTCAAAAGCTACCAAAAATCCAAACTAATGAAGGAGATTGAGGAGCAAGAAGAAAGAATTAAAGAAGAGCGTTCTCATTTTTTAATGAAAACAGCTAGCTTCTTTAGATCAACTAATGATGATACACTAGAAGAGATGCAGCAAAAAATTTATCAAGTTAATAGAGAAGCTGATGAATACCTAAAAAGAGTTATTTCAACGATCTCGGATCTCAGATCGTCTCTGCAGCAAAAAGTAAGTGAAGATGAATAATCATTATCTTTTGGATTGGCTCTTATATAAGGAATAGTTAACTAAATTCATATAAACTTATTTAGTAGCTTCATTGGGGCAATTAATAGTTTATTTTGATATATTTTAGGCAAATAGATTTGATGAACATTAAGCATTTATAGGGCTTTTCTTCAGTATTAAATTTTTTTTTATCTTTAACTCATCCACATTTATTCCTATAAAATGCATTAGCAAATGTAGAACTAAATGCGTAAGCACAATTTTCAAAAAATAAAAGAGCAAGCTGGTTAATCTCCGCTGGAATTTGGCAAAATTTTGCTTGCTTCCATTTTTTTTAAATCAATAATACATGAATTTTTGTAAATATCCAAACAAAAAATCTTGGAATTAGGAATTTCAATAGCATTAGCAGAATACTCATAAGGCATTATAACTTTAGGTGTAATAGGAAGCTCTCACTTTTTCGGTTTCTGCGCTATATATTGTGAGATGATCTTTATGGATTAAGAAAAAATGCTTGGCTTCAAAATCATTTCGAATTAACTTAGAAATTCGACCTAGTTTATTCCTCAGACTTATGTAATTTTTATCTCCCTTATTTTTATTCTGCAAAACATCAATTTTTTGCGTCCGTTATTTTCTATTATATTCAGATTTTAATTCGTCGAGCACTTTTGGGCTTTCATTAAATTTTATGAGTCAGTGGCTTTTAACTTCCCTTTCCAACAATAAAACTTCATTTAATTTTTCAAAGAATTCAATGTCCATTTCTACATTTTCT
>CATKHK010000180.1:0-27489 GCA_949751835.1 Blepharisma japonicum | reverse complement strand
TTGTAGTAATAATGCCCGTTTAACCCAATGTATATTCCTCCTTTATTATATGAACAATACACTTGAGAAGGATTATAAGTTATTCTTGAGTTTTCTATTATTCGGCTCCAATTCATATAGCTTCCAATTTCGCTTTCATAGATTGATCCATTTTTGCATTCAATCAAATACAGCCTCTCTATATTTATCAGGATCTTTCTTTTCTTACTTGCAAAAACATAAGGAATTGTCGAGAAAGAGTTAATATCAATTGAATATAACCAAAGATTTCTACTAAAATGTCCAGAAATCAAAATATTCCCATTGAATATTAAACTATTGCACTTATAATCAGCTTTTGGAATCGGAGATAATTGAATTCACCGATTTTGATCTAAATCAAATCTACTAGATAGTGTTAAAGGGTTATAGTTATCTCCTCCAAAGCAATAGACACTATTGTTGAAATATATACATGATGAGAAAGTGCAAGGAGTTCCAGATGGAAGGACTTTGACTTTACCATTTACGTCAAATAGTAATGCTGTCCCAGAAGGTCTATGATAGCCAAAAGAGAATAGTTTACCATTTGGAAGTTGAGTTATGCAAGAGGTTTCATCTAGTGATTCTCGAGTCTCCAAACTATTGGATTCTCTGGTTTCAGTTTCAGTGTTATAAGTAACTAGTGTAGTTCTGATGTAATTTGTAATATTATAAAGAGATGTCTTTTGTTGATGAGCATTGAGATAATCTTGGTATGCTTGGATTAGCAGTGGATCATAAAGAGTAGAATTGGTCTGATACGCTGTGCAAGTTGCTCTGAACTCCATCTCTAATTCTGGATTGTTTGATTTACTCAAAATCTCAGCTGTTTTATTTCTTAAGTTGTCGATAATGTTTAAAGCGCTTTCTGTTTCTTTGAGTTTTCCGTTGAGCTCATTAGTAAAGGTGCTTATTTGAAAATTAAGTAGGCCTTTCATTTTTACTTTTTCAAGCCCTCTTAAACTCTTACTTTTCATTTATTATTAAAGAAATTGATTCCTTAGCGTTAGTCAAGTAAGAAAAAGAGATATCAGAAAACAGGGCCGATCTTTGAAATATGAAGTGACTGAGAAGCATCTAAAAATGTCCGTATGCATTTCTCAATTAGAGGAAGCTAAAATGGTCAGGGAATGCGTATGCTACCAAATCTACTACATTTTTTTAAGCTCCGATAATTAGAATTTGCTAGAAACTTTGTAAGCAACTTTTCAAGTAAAGCTCTAGTTAATGGCATACCTTTTATAAAATGAGACTTATAGAAAAAATAACCTCTATATTCATTTTTAATGCACTAAAGATTTCTAGACATGTCCAAAGCCACCTTCACCATTATGAATAAAGATGAAAGCAAAGAAGAAGCGTAAAAGTCTTATATATACTCAATTCATTTATATAATATAAAACAAAGTGTTATAGCAAAAATTTTCTGCCTAAAATAGAGATTTTTTTATTTTTCCCACCCTCGAAGAGTAATAAACAGAGAATAGAATAGGGAATTAATTAAGAAAGAAAATTAAGTCTAGAATCATAAAATCACGTGTGAACAGCTGCTGAGTCTGCTGATGAACATTTTAACTATTAAAACTGTACAAATGGCTATTTTAAGATTACCAAAGTAGATTGGCCAGACAAAAAATCCCCTTGGGCTAATCAAATTACCCCTGTAAAGCTTCTAATTTTGCTGCTAAATGTGGGTGGTTTCTGCCTGGCACATTATTAAGATGAAAAGAAATAAAAAGTTATTTTAAAAGATTTAGATTACTTAAGAAAAAGTTAAATATTTAGCACAAACGCTCCAGCATGAAACTACATTTATTTAATTTATTAGTGATAAGCTACAATTACTTTTATAAATCTATTATTATAGTAATTATAATGGACATCAAGTGATGCTTTGAGCCAGACTGCAAGTTTGAAGCCGAATATGTATGCAACTGTTCTTCCCCTGAAACTTATTCCTGCAATCAGCATGTCGGAAAGCATATAGAAGTGCCTAATAAAACTCATACATTTGAGTTAATTTTTATAGACCCTTGTGAAGGAACAAAAGAAGCAGTTCTAGGATTTCTTACAAAAGAAAAGTTAGAGCATATCAAGCTGAAAAGAAAAACCTTAGCATCCTTTAGCCAGTATATACTAAAATCGGAAAAGTATATAAAAGAACTTATAAAAAATTTGGATTCTTCTTCAGATGTAATTACTAATTGCTGCTTAAAAATTGATGAAGCTAAAAAGAATCTAACTCAATGCAAGATCCGATTTTAGAAATTTTGAGTTTACAACCTAGCGAGGCCGTTGATAAAGTAAAAATGATAATCCCAACCAACTCAGATTTGTACGAAAGCGCAAATTTGTTTTGCGGGTTCAGGTTTTTATTTATGGAGATGAAGCAAATGTTTCCAATTCAATGACTTAGAGAGCAACTTTTAGCTTACAGCCAGAGCTAAAAATTAATTAAGTGATTCATAGCTCTAGTTTTAATAAAATTAGAAGAAATTGAAGATCTAAATAAAAGACAATTGGGCAAGGTTGAAGAAAATTTTAATTAGAGAGTTTTAAAAAGTAAGAAATAATTGGATAAAGCGCTCAAGAAATTGCAGACTTTGAGAGAAAGAAGCAAAAGTAGAAACAAGCAATATAAGAGTGGATCTTATATAGAGGTTTTCTATGAAAGGCCAGCAGAGAAATACCAAGGATAAAAAGACAAAAACGAAAGAAATATAGCAGTTGGGAAATGGGAAATTTGTTTGAATTAAATGAGATAAGAAAACTGCTTAATTTATTTACAATGCGAGCTCAGTGAAAAAATTGTGAATATGATTGAAAGTTTTATTAAAGACAAGTTTGAAACTCATCTAGACAAAAGAATTACGAAAGTAGAAAGCATGCAATTAGATCTTATTAAGGGTATCAACCTTACAAATAGCAAGTTAGCAAACACTAAGGAATCGATTTCTTTAACAGAAAATGAGAGCAGTAAGAGTTTAAAAGAGCTTGAAAATGTAGTAGAACCAATAAAATTAAAACCTGAAAGAAAAATAAGGTTGCTCAATTCTCAAATAAACACTTTTACTTATGATCTCAGTCATAATCTCAAAGAAGCAGAAAGTACTTTAAGCCATATAGAAATCTTAAGAAACAAAACAGCTGAGATTTTTTATAGACAAAACAATCCAGAATTAGAGATGGATTTCAGAGCAACTTGTTCAGCATATCAGACCAATACTACTCTTTATGATCCGCCGCTAATTCAAGCTTATCAAGATTATCTTAATGCTTATCAACAAAAGACATCTCTTTATAATATATTAGATGACCATTACGGAAGAACTAATTTAATTATTTATAACACTGAAACTGAAACCAAAGAAATCAAAATATTGAAGACTGAATACCCAATAGAATGCTACACTTGCATAGCTCAACTCCCAAATGGCAAGCTATTCTATTTTTATGATGGATGAACAGCGCTGATTAGCATAGATGGTGGAGTTGAAGAGTTGCCATATGGAAATCGTTTGGGTACATGCTACAGCTCATCATGCATCTATTTCAACAATAGCGTCTATTGCTTTGGTGGACAATATAGTAACAATCTATTAACTCTATCTAGTAGATATGATTTGAATCAAAATCGATGAATTCAATTAACTCCAATCCCAGATACTTATTGAGTCTCAGCAGTATAATATTTAATAGGAACATTTTGATTTCTGGAGAATGTGAAAATCTTTGATTATACTCAATTGATATTGACTCTTTTTCGGTCATTCCTTATAGTTCAAACAATAATCAGTGTAGGAAGATCCTGATAAATTCAGACAGATTGTATTTGATTGAATGCAATTATGGATCAATCTATGAAAGCGAAATTGAAAGTTATATGAATTGGAAACTAATAATAGAAGAATTAAGAATAAAAGATTCTCCTTCTCAAGTATATTGTTCATATAACAAAGGAGGAATATACATTGGGACAGAGAGTAAATATTATTTCTTCAAATTTGATATTAATGAAAGAGAGATTTATTTCAAAAAATTAAAATGGTTAGTTAAAAAGGACTTTTAATGCATTTTTGAGATATAAATGCTATTTCTACAAATGCTCCTGCGTATTTTCTTTCAGTAATTATCTAAGTCTGCATTTTGCATAGAGTTAGAATTCTCCATAATTTCAAGCAGCAGAGTATTTTCATAGCTTATTTCTATTTTAAGAAGAATTTGGCAAGCATGCAACTAGTATTCCCAAAAGCATGAGAAAGTATCATCATTAATTAAAAAATTGAGTCATATAAAAAAGAAGTCAATTTTTTACAGCAGTAATAGGTTTAAGCGATTAAAATATAAATAATCAAAATTAAGAGAAAAGTAATTTGATAAACCAAATACCCTAGAAGCAGAAGAAATGCCATAAAATAATAGTTTGTTATATGAGAGCAATCAAATTTTTTATAATATGTCTTCACTTATGCAAGCCTATCAAGACTATCTTAAAACATCACTTTATAATATTACGAGGATAGGCAGCAGTAATTTATGTATTTACGACCCTGAAAGCAAAAACAGAGAATTCAAAATCTTAGAAAATTCAGTGCAGGTAGACTTTTATACATGCATAGCTCAGCTTCCAAATGGCAAATTATTCTGTTTTGGTGATTTCCCAGTTTCGGGAATAACGCTGCTGATTGATTTAAATTATGAAGTCCAGCAGCTGCCATCTGGAACCCGTTGTTTTAACTCATCAGCTATCTATTTCAACAATAATGTTTATTGCTTTGGAGGAAGAGATGAAAATCTTATTGTAACAACTCTATCTGCTAGATTTGATTTGGATAAGAATCGATGAATTAAATTAGCTCCAATGCCGAAGCCTGATTGATATTGCAATAATGCAATATTTCATGGAGATATTTTGATTTCTGGAAGGATTAATAGAAATCTTTTGCTTTATTCAATTTATATTGACTCTTTCTCAATAATTCCTTATGAATTTGAAGAGTATAAAACAAAGATCATTGCAAAAGCAGATGAGAGGCTTTATTTAATTGAGTGCCCAGATGGATTAATCTATGAGAGCGAAATTGAAAGATTTACATCTTGGAGACCAATTGGAGATTCAATAATCAATATTGATCCTCATCAAGTGTATTGTTCTCATAATAAAGGAGCAGTATATATGGGGTTCATTGACTAAGATAATACTCTCAAATACTACAAGTTTAATTTGAATGAAATATCATTAACTGAAATTCTTTAAATATATAATTTATACTTATTCTTATTGAGATTAAACTGATTATTTGGGTTCTAATAAATATTGCGCACTTAACATTAAAAGACATATAAATCCATGTTTGCAAAAGATAAATTTGCAATTAATTCAAATAATGAGTTTTAGCTGATTTCAAAAGGTTAAAAAGCTTTAGCTGATTTCATAAAGGTTAAAAACTATTGAAAATAATCATTTATTAAAATTAGCATTTAAATTCATTATTAATTATGCATATTAGAACTCTCAGAACTACGGCAGATATATCTAATTATATATAAGGACTAGAAATAATTCAGGTTAATAGCTTATTATCATATTGATAATTATTCTTCTAAAAACCAATTGACTTGGGGAAAAAAATTAAAATGATTTTCAATTTCTTATCTATTTTAATCTGATATAAATATGAGAAGAACTTGCCGGTTTGGAGTATATTCATCAGGGACTATAAAAAGGTGCCCTAAAAAATATTGCTGCAAATGCGATGTCTCCCAAACATTAGAAACGATAAAGCAAAAATATTTCCGAAGAGGTCCTCTAGAAAGAAGGCAAGAATTATCTAAAAGATTATTACACTTATATTTTGTTGGGAGAGATTTTTATGGAAAACGAAAAATCACATATAATCAAAAGTACCATCGAACAAGCAAGAAAAGCTACAGTAGCTATGAAATGTATTGCTCAGCATTAGGAAAAAATGATTTAATTGATCTTAACATTGAAGAAGCAGAGACAATGGTTGCTTTATTTAAGCGTGAATATCCTGAAAATTCTTATTCACAGATGGATTAATTATTATATAGATTAATTATAAATGCCAATTTTTATAATAATTTATCAGCAATAATATTTTCAATCAAGATTAGGACCCTTACTTTTTCTTTTTAAAATAATGTTTCTTTTTACTTCATTTGCATATTGTATTCGACTTTTCATTTCCTTAATTTGTAATAATGATTATTAGGTACTTAATTATTCTGTTCTTTGTCAGCTCCTTAAGCATTAAGAAAGAACTTGGAACCCTTTATCTGCTAGAAACAGAGCTCAGTGAAATCAGACTTTCAGATTATTTCTCTGGTGAAAATTTAAGATACTCACTCGTAGATCAAAATTCAACAAGCGATTTAGCTACAATTCAAAGCAAATATGAATTCGACCTTGTGTCATTTCTCCCCTATCCCAATTCACGTAAATTCCAGCCATTCGAAAAATTTACAGCTTGGACTTTCGATTCAAATCAGATAATTGTGTGGTTCAATGAAAATCAAATTGTACTTTATAGCATTTCACTTATAACTGAAAAAGCAACAGAAATGTGGGATTTAAAAATCGAATCACAGTATCAAAACTTACAAATTCAGGAAACTGTATATTTTGAAAAGCTTCAATACCTATTAATTTGGGTTAAGCAGCAAGAATATATAGGAAATAATTTTGTATGAAGAAATGACTTTTATGTGATGGATGTTAATGATTTAAGTAATCCGAAAATGCCAATATGAGCAAACTTCAGTGAGCCTACATATTCATCAAAAATTGTTCTTCCATATTTAGAAAATACTGGCTATTTTCCAATCTATTGCGAGTTTGAGAATGATCCAAGCAAAGCAAATAGCCTATATATTTACTTCTTAATAGAAATTCTTGATCAGCCAATCCTGGCACAAACTATTTCAAAATATTACAGCTTTTTCCTCCCACAGAAGCTTTCTATTATAGGGACATTTTTGGAATATGGAAAGCTTAATGTTCTTGATGCCAATTATGGTTTAATCATATTTAAACATTCTTTCGATGTGCCATTCATAGAAGCTTTGACGGAAGACTTGAGACATCTTGGGAATCTTCACTCAATCGGAGCTCTAAGCTCAAAGAAAACGTTTATTTTTTCAGATATAGGAGTATCATTGTATATTAAGCATATAGGGCAAGAATCAGGCCTGCGTTTTCATATAAAAAATAATCAAAATCTCAACTGGATAAATATCCAAGAAAGCTCGGATTTTTATTTTATTCAATCACATGACTCTCTCTCAGTAGTGAATAAAAATGCTGCATCACCTGAAGTTATGTTTAGTATTGACTTCAAAAATTTAGGAAATGTTGAGCCAATTAATTCCCAGCTATTATTTTTTTCCTCATGATACCTTGGACTTTATTGTGCAAGATTTGAAAAAGATGGGTTAAGAGTTTACAAAGTCTCAATCAAAGAATGAAGCCTCAAAGTATCTGGAAACTGCACATCTCTCATCAAAGTAAAGGCGACTGATCACTCCGAGTCTTGAATAACTTCTGATTTACATGTGATATCAGTTAAAAAGCGATCAAAAGAAATTTTTCTTAGCGAGAAAAGCTCTAGAGATTATTCTGAAAGTTACGCAATATATGATAATAAAGCTGATTTTATTTTAGACGTCAATTCCTACTTTTTAGGGCCTAATTTAAAATTTGAGTATAAATTTCCCAAATCAAAGCAGTTCAATTTTGAAGTAAGTCCTATAAGCAAGTTTACTTTGTTCAAAAATCTAACTTTGCCTGAAGAAATTGAAGATTTTGCTCACTATTCTCTTGATTTATGAATATATTACTATAAAGATAGAATATACATCGAAAATATTAGTAATCCCGACATAAATTTCACAATAAGTGTGGCAAATCCAGTAAAAGCTGTAACTGATACGAATGATTTAACTTTCATTTATAGAAAATCCCATATGGGTGCCTATATGGTTTCAGTATGAAGTATACATAGCTCAAGTATTATTCATGAATTTGAGACAGGAATGGAGTGCCTGCTTTTTGCTTTAGGTGAAGATTGCATTATATGCGGAAATAGAGAAAAAATTGAGTCTTTCATGTTTTTCGGCAACAGATCCAAAAAAATCGGTACTTTAACTCAAACAGAATTAGAGAATGATTTCCATTGGAGTGCAGAAAACCTCATGGCAAAATTCAATAATAACATTAAATTGTTCATTTATTTACTGGATCAAAATCAAGGAGTTCTAGCAGTGAATCCAACACAATTAGGAGAATTATCAAGTATTTTAAAATTCAAGTCTCAAGGGATTAAATTCATTGTCGGCTCAGATTTATTTATTGGGTTGGTTTATGATGAGAAAATTGACATTTATAGAGGCCCCTGAATATATTTAAAGACAATTTTGATTGAGCCACATCTAAAAATTGTGAATTATTTTGCAAGAAATTACTTGATTTATTTGCATACAGAAGATAGAATATATATATACGATATTAATCAGCCTTCTTATAGTGCTCTATACTATACGGCTGAAATGAAAATTTCTGATAATTTTTCATATTCCAATTATAAATTAGATCTTGCAAACTTTCACTCAGAAATAAAAGAGAAATATGTAGAAATTTATAGAGTGAACTGTCAGCAAAATTTATTATATTTTTCGCAATGCATGCTTGAAAATAAAATCATTATATCCGTTTCTGATTGAAAAGAAATCAGAGAGGCAAGCTATAACATGAATTTTTCAGTTATTGCTCATAACGAGGAAAATCAGCTGGAGCGAAGCTTTCCAATTACTATAGTAGTTGAGAACCTATGGCCTAATAATGAAAAATGGAAAATAAACAGTAATATTCCATATAACGAAAATTATATATTTGATTTGAGTGAAGTCTTTTTTGGTCAGGATATAGAGAAAAGCGTAAATGTAAATGGAAATTATTTGAGCAATACAGATAAAAGCTTTCTTCCTGTGCTGTTACCTCAAAGAATTGAGAAAGTTGGAGAAACAAATAATTTAAATGGAAATATTATATTCGATCATATTGCCATTCCTCAAGCAGGTATTGTTGTAATAACTTCAGACTTTGGGTTTATAATAAAAAATATAAATGGGTTCTCAAATGAGACATTGTTAATCCCCATTCAAGAAGAACTTCAAAATTTAGTTTGCAAGCAAATTGAATCATCATTAACTCTCAAAGGTACAAAAGCATTAATAGTTACGATTTGCACTTACCAAAATAGCAATACAGCATTTTACTCAGATTTAGTTGAAAAAATCAATGCTGTCATTTTTTGGGAATTTGATTATAAAAATTTATCTTTTACTCAGTCCAAACTCTTTCCAATCCCTGCTGAAATAAATTTATTAAGGCTAGCACCACTAGATGAGAATAATTTTGAAATAATGGTTTTTGCTGAGTGTTTTAACTTGAATCATCCTTTTAGTGATCTTTGGAGACTAAGAGGAAATTGAATTGAAGGCAGCGTAAATCTTTATAACATTGAAAAAATAAATGTCTTGTCACTAGGCTTGGAAAAATTTTGTATAGCTCTCATTGATTATAACATAAAAGATACAGAAACTGTGTATTGGTACTTATCTGATATTGCTTATGGAATTAGAGTTATAGAGACTCACACAAGCCTTCCAAGCACTGCTATAGGTGGGCTTAAAAGTAACGAGCCGAAAATAGTTTTAAGCATGGGCATTTGCGGAAATCTTCTATATGTATCTGATGGTGATCTTAAAATGAAATCATATCAAATCGAAAATTATA
This sequence comes from Blepharisma japonicum, assembly GCA_949751835.1. Classification (NCBI taxonomy): domain Eukaryota; phylum Ciliophora; class Heterotrichea; order Heterotrichida; family Blepharismidae; genus Blepharisma; species Blepharisma japonicum. The sequence continues at coordinate 17,651 of CATKHK010000180.1, read as the reverse complement.
TAAATATAAACCAAGAAAAATATACAGAATATTTTTCTAGCTCGAATTCTGGTAGTGCTAAACCTGGTTCAATTATTTGTTCAGAGGACGGGAGATATGTTGCATTTCAGTCATTTCAGCCTTATAAAGATTTGTCTCTGTCAATTTTTGATGTAAAAGCCAATGCAAATTCAAATTATATTGGAAAATTCGCTTACAATCAAAGTGACTTTGTAGAGTCAGCAAGCATACAGTTTATAGATAACAGCACTATTACAATGATTACATCACACACATACAGAAGCTACAAAATAAATGAAGATTATTTGATTTTCCCAGAAATGAATGAATCTGAATACAGACAAATGATAGAAAAATGAGGAACAACAGAATTTAGTATGTTTATAACTGCAGTAAATGAAAATAATGCAATGAATACTTCAGTTATTGTTTTTAAAAGAGAGCCAAAATCATTACCAAGCAATTTAAGAGGAAAAAATAGTTTCCTTATTGGGATAATCTCTGCTCTTATAATTATCTCAATGCTAGGGTTTTATTTCATAAAAAGAATACAGAATTCTAAGATCAAAAATCCTTTTGAGGTTATTTCAACGCAAAGCACTTATGAGGACTCAAAATTGAGCAAAGAGATTAATGTTTAAGAATTTAATAATGAAATTAGAGATAAAACTTAAAAATAATTTGCTTATAAATGAAATCGAAAATGTAAATTATTATTATTATTATTAACTATTTTAGCGCTGGCCAGACCAGCATTTCTCTCGTTTTATTTGAAAAATCTTGAAAAAAAATAATCAAATTCTGAAAAAATAACTAAAAATTTTGAAAACTCCAAAAATATAAAATCCTTGCACAGAGTTCAAGCTGCAAATCTCTAATTGCTCTTTTTCCTTCAAGTTTCAATTGAATCACCGATTCGAACCTCCGAAATCGGCCAATCGAAAACTTGATCTGTCATGCACACATTTAATGCAGCAAAAAACTCAAGTATTAACATCACAGCACAATTGCAATCTTCCACACACCTAAGCACAGCTCCACAATCTCCCCTGAAGCACCCGCACTTGTCTCCTCACTTTCTGAATTTGGCGCGAAGAGCCTATAAATTAAATATAAAAGTTAAAACTGAAAATGTAAATTAAATTTATATTAATGTCATCTTCTTTACCGAACCTAAATGACCAAGAAGTCAGAGCACTCGCCAAGAAATACAATCTTGACCCTTCAAATGATATCAAAAACATTGACAAAACTATAAAAAAAAGTCAACAGTATTATAATGAAATCTCTTGCTAATTCTATTAAATTTTAATTTTATATGAATTTTTTTTTTATTTCCCATTCCATCAGACACTAAATTATTGATTTTTTCATTATGAGATTTGCTAAACTATTGATCGAAAATGCATGTTATGTAATCTAGCAATATTACACTGTTCTTCACTTAAAAATCTAGTCGAAATTAAAATCTGACTCTAACATCAAATACACTTATCTCCAACGTTTTAAAACAAAATCTGCAGCAACATAGGGACTACAATCTCATCAGAAAAGTAGAAATTGCATGTGCTGTGTATGAATAGTGAGTCAGAAAGCAATACCAACATAGAGCACTTCATTCTAGGTCAATATGTCATTAGTTTTCGAACTACTCCTAATTAGTGATCGCAATCCTTCCACGTATATAATCTACGTTTCTAGTTTTCTCAATTTCAAATTAAGAGATAGCTCTTAAATCACTTAACGTAAGTCAAGATTGATTTGATAGCAAGTCCTGATAGTATAATTAAATATTTTGCATTCCTTCGCGTACATATATTATAAAAATTGAATCTTACCTCTTTCAAATGCTTTTATATGAATTATTATTGCATAAAATATAACAATTTAGCACAGAGTTGACTTTAAAAAGAACAGCAGAACTCAAAACCAGCACCGCATATTATTTATAGGTTGTAGAAGTGTTTCATGTTTCCTTATAAAAATATTAATGAAAATCATTTATTCAAATATTACTCAATAAAAGTGTAACGATATCCCAAATAGTATTCTAATTCACATATCGAAGTATGCAACCGTTTACAGCCAATTCGCATCTATTATCTTATAATGAATATATGATTCCAATGTTCATATACTGTAATCCAGACTCGATATAATACGTGAGCATCTAGTACACAGTTAGCATGCCACATTTAATGCTATATCAGCTAGCCATGCATTTTAAATTGCATTAGCTATCAAGATCAAATATGAGGGTAGAAAAGACGAAATGCACTTGATTAAATTTATTATGAAAGTAGAACAAAATTTTAGATAATTATAAGAAAATGTGCGATACTATGCAGCACATATATGTATCATTGTTGGATAAAATTCTTTTAACTTTGCATTAAAATATTTTACAATATGAATCAAAATATAAAAATTTTATTAATCAAATTTAAATAAAACAAAATATTGGCTATTAACCTTATAAATCCTTCAGTAAAAAGCATTAATGAATTAAATAAAATTATTATTTTAAATTTTCTGAGATTTTTATTAAGTTTTTTATTATTAAATAGAAAATATCTTTAAGATGCACAAAGATGAATATAGAGCAGCATTTTAAGCCTTATATTTAACGAGCGCCAAGTTTCCTGAGATAATTTATCATTTCAGAGCAATTTGCAATCATTAAAGGTGTTTTCCCCTTTGGAGTAGCTGAATTTATATTGAATCCTTTCTTTACCAAATAAAGTATCATTTCGAAATTGTTTTTATGCACTGCAATCATTATAAGAGTATATCTTCATTTATCTTTAAATTCATTTATACGTTTAAGCATTTTCGTCTCATTTCAGTGGCGAAAGTTCTTAGAGAAATACTTAATTATTCTTTTTGATGATTCAATTTCATTTTCCCACAACAATGATCAAGCTACATAATAAATAAAGAAGTCTGGAAAATGTTTTAGTTTTTCAATTTCACCTTCAAATATGCATTTTTTAATTTTATTTCTAATTGTATCTCAATGATCATTGAAAGGGCATGGAAAATAAGGAAATAAACGATTCTGTAGATATTTAAGACATTCAGTACCATCTTTTCTAGCTAAAATACATCACAAATTACAATTTTCTTCAAACTGAATGCTATAATAATCAATTTTTTCTAGTCCATAATCTAAAAATAAATTTCAAGCTGAAATATTTTCACAATAGCCAGCATAAAGAATTGAGGGACAAGATCAAGGCACATCATTAACAATTTTTTTTCATTCTTCTGGTACACCAGGAAAGAATATATCAGCTTTCGTATGCATAAAAAGCTTTAGCAATTCAGTATATTCATATTGTATTGCAAGATTAACATAAGAATATCTGTGAAACACGTAAAAACTCAAATCAAGACCATGCCGAATAAGGATTTTATAGATTTCAACCATTAAATTTTCATCAATTCTCTTTCTAATAATATCAAATTGTGGATACAGAAGGGGACGGTAAGTATTTCGCTTTTTTCCGAAGTCAAATAAATTTACATCACCGCCAGAATTTAGAAACTTTTCAAGTTTTACCAGGCTAAATGGAGATTCAATGTTCCACAAAATATTTTCGATTGTCATGCCTATTATTTTTATGTGACTTAATGATTGAGAGCGAAGAAAATCAAATAATTCCCCCGTATGAGTAAATATTACTTTTATGCTTGAATTTTGCAATAAAGAAACAACACTATATTCCTCTGACAGTGAGAGTTTTAGACTTCAACAGTAGCTTACATCTAGAAGTTCTAACTTTTTTAATTTTGTTATTATTGCTATAAAGTCTTTTTGAGCAATATCAGTGTTTCCGACATAAAGCTTTTTTAAATTTGGTAATAATTCTGTTAAATGTTTAAATCCAATCTTATGTCTATTATTTGTAATTTTCAGAGTATGCAAACTGCACAAATTGAAGGTATTTTCTTTTAGCTTCAATTTTACTAGTTCCCCTCATAGCTCACGAGGACTAATTTCTGCATTTGTTAGATCAAGAACTTCGAGTCAAGGCTGTGATGCCAATAATTTAGCTAAGTCTAATATTCTATATTGGGATTTAAGAGAAGTGGACTTAAGGTTAAGCCACAATATTTTAAGATTTTCTCTAAACAATAGAAAATAAAAAGGTAAATCAATCCTGTGAGGCATATTCATAGGGTTAAAAGTCCCAGAAAACGAGATGTAGTGATAAGCCTTTTTCAGTGCTCTATGCCATCTTTTACAAACTGTTGCTATATTATTTAGCTCACAAAAGTGGCCCACTATAGGAAGTATAAGCATCAGAAGAGAATCGGGTAGCTTGTCCATAATTATTTTTATAGATCTTTTAATTGCGAAGTTATATTAAATTTAAAATACTTCTTTTATATTTACTTTAACTTTTTACGAATTTTCCAAGACCTAGTCTCTTAGGTCTGTCCTCTGGAATCTTCAGCACTCCCAATAGTAATTTTTTAACCACAGCAGGAACTTCTAAAAGTTATTATATCCTATTAGGCAATAATTTAGAACAAATTATTGATAATTATAAGTTAATAAAATCAAGTAATATTTATGTGCTGGGTAAATATTGTCTTTATAATAAATAAATAGCATTTTATAAATAAATCCAGCAATTCTCTTAATTGCTTGGATTTTCAGATTAAAGGCATATTAACTAAGAATATCACTTATTTGTAATTCATAATAATAGAATTTTCGTTGTTTGATAATTCCTCTATTATTATGATGGATAAGTGATCGACCCTTATCTTCTAAATAATTAAATTATTTAGGACTTTGATTTCGTAGAATTGATAATTTAAATGTTTGTGTTAAAGCTATTATAAACTTTGTAAACTCTGCGAGTGTTATTCTCTATGTAAATGCAATTATTGAGTGCATTTGCACACTCAAAATATAATAAGCATTACGAAAAAGTGAGAGAGAATGAAAGAGCTTGATTCTGATGCATATTTATTAATCAGGGAAACCTTCGTTAACTATTACTATCGAGCACAAACAACAATTAATCAAAAATTTAGATCAAATCTAAGAGTCAATGTCATTCTCTAAACTTCCAAAAAATATAATTTTCCTAAGTAATTATAATACTTCTGTTATTAAATAAAACTTAAGAATAGATTGGCTTATACTGCTATTAAATAATTAAAATGTCCATGTGAAGTTATTATAACTTTTGCAGCTATTGCAACTATTATTCCCTCTATAAGTGCAGCTGTGGCAAGTACTTATGTCCAGAGCACTACAAAAAGCATGAAAGAGACAAGATAGAGCATAAAATGAGTTCAATTCTGATCCCTGTAAATTCAGAATCAAGGAACCTCTTATTAGAATTTATAATTTATGTGAAGGGGACATTTATGACTCTTTTTAATCAGTATTTAGAATCAAATCCATATAGTACGTCTAGAGATTTAAATAGAATCTTGATTAAATGTGCATCATTTCCAAAAATAATTTTATTTTTAATGAAAGCAAAATCTGTGCCTGTAAAAATTATTTATACTCCACTTGAGTTTTTATTGATTCAAGAGACAGATAAAACCTTGAAATCTATAGAAAATTTAAAAAAATATCTTAAAAATAGTGAAAATTGGGATATACCTTGCTTTTTGTGCTATAATTATTTCAGCGATTTTTATGATAATTACTGTTATGGAACTTATGTGAACTCGTATAGCAAAATGGATTATGGGTTTATTGAAATATCATTTTCCATATGTTCTGGATATTTAATGCAAGGTGATTTTGAAATGGCTCTTACAACTCTTAGAAATCTGAAATATTCTGAAACTTTTTGACCAATGAATAGCCCATTATCATCATTAATTAATCTTGCAATATCTACAATAATTGATGTCAGTAACAAAAATTTTACCTTTGGTGATGATAAAATGAGAATTTTAATACAAAATTGCGATTTCTATCTAGATCTCTCTTCTTTTGCTATTATTAATAATTTTGAAATACTTTTTAAAATTATGAAAAAATCGAAATTATCAGTGATATTGTTGCGGTATATTTTAAAGTTTGCTAAAGCGAATAATAAAGCACTAATAATATGCAAGGCATGCTACCAATTAGGAATGACATATAAAATAGAGAGAAGATTTAATGCATCTGAAAGGTATTTTAGAAAAGTAATTAGGCTTATGAAGTATAGCGACAACTGAATTTTAAAATTTATTTTTCTTGCATATCACAATTTAAATGATATTTACATTTCATTAAATCAGCCAGAAAAAATTGTCTTTATAGACAAAATATATAAACTATTAGATACAATATCTTATGAAAGCAATGAAGAAAAGGCTCATTTTTATATTATTTTTGGCCAAGATTTGAACTTTATCAATAAACCAAAAGAAGCGCTATTTTTATATAAAAAGTGCCTAAAATATAAACCACCTGTAATTCAAACAAATTATCAACGTTATATATTTGGCCTTCTTTACTGCCTACGATGCACTATACATCTTGATTTAGGAAATTTTAAATATAGCCACCAATCTCTTTACAATGCAAAAGCTCTTTTGGAGATAATTTTCCCTAAAAACCACCCTGTAATCATAGATTTAAAGCTCCTCCTCTTAGAGCTCAAATTTAACTGAAGCAGACATGGAGAAGTGATAACGATTTATGAAGAACTTCAGCAAGATAATTCTGAGTGGCTCACAAATCATTTTAAATCTAATCATGGACTGTTGTATTACAGCATTGTTTGCTCTTATATTTGAAAAGGGGATTTAGATAAGGCCTTAAAGATGAGCCAAGAGCCATTGAAATGATATTCAAAAAATGCTGGCCCTTTTTATGTAAGCTTATTCGCCATGCATATAAACTTATATGCTATTTACCGAATTAAAAACAAGGATACTAACAAAATGCATCATCTAAATGAAGCTCTTAAATATTTAGATGATAAATTTTATGCAATTTCTCAAATGCTGCCCCTCATAAATACACTTGCTAAAGCTTGCTTTAATGAGAAAGATAGTAAAAACTGCAAAATACTTTGTGAAAATATTTTAAATAAGCCTGAGTGCAAACCAAACCGTCATAATTTAGTAATTTCTTATATTTTGCTTGCTAGGATTTATTATGCTGAAAATAAAGAAGACTTGTGAAGGAAATATTTAAATGATGCAGAAGAAGGCTCTAAATTAAATCAAATTTTAGAGTTAAATTCTCTCAATAGTAAGGAAATTGAAAAAGCAGTGGGATTTAGAATTCACATGAATGATGTTGATGCATGGCTGTCAATTGGAGAGGCATATTCGATAGACTCAAAAAGAATTAATAATGGTTATTGAAATAAAGCAGAAAGTATATTGTTATTTTGTGAAAGGTACCTTGAAAATAATTATAGAGAAGAAAAAGGAGTAAAGTCCAATCTGTATCAAGTTCTTATTGTTTTATTTTTCTGACAAAAAAGATATGAAGACGCTAGCAATTATTGCTTGAAATATATAAATATATGAGAAAACTGATCAGAAGCACTGCTTTGGGCAAATAGTGTACTTTATAATCTATCTTTTGAATTTTTTAGAGAAAAGAAGTTTGAAAAGGCTAAATTTTTTGGTGAAGAGTCTATTAAAGTTTTTGAATCTACAGAAGATTATTCAGATTTTTTTTGAGATTTAATCAAAAATGTATTTGCTGCTTGTAAGTGTTTAGGAGATAGCAATACAATTAAATACTACTTAAATTCAATTAGGGAGCTTCGATTAAAGCATGAAAACCTTAAAATAAATTTGCTAAGTCTTGAAGAAGCAAATAATTATGGAGTCATGCTTCTGATAAACTTGTAAAGAATTAAGTATTATTAAATTTGAGAAGGCTTAGTAGTTTAATTCTATAGATTTTCTGATGCTATTTGAGAGCATGAGATAGCTTGGAAGTGCCAACTATGATATAGTTATTTAGAGGATATGGGGATGCATTAAATTCTTAGTATGGCTAGAAATCCAAATTATATTTTCATGCTGGCTCAGCAATTTCTGGCCGTGAGGCCACACCCAAGTTGAAACGCCATATTTTAAATCGTATTTCTCATTTCATCAGACACTAGAATTATTGAATTTGCTTGTTATGACAGATTTGCTGAACTATTGATCAAAAAATGCATGCTATGTAAACTTGCATATATCACACTATTCTAATTACAAAATCTAGTCAAAATTAAAAATCCGACTCTTACATCAAATAATGTCATCTCTAGCTTTTTAAACAAAAAAAATAGTGCATAAGTCTACAATCTCTCCAGAAAGGTAGAAATTGTATGTGCTGCTCGAGAATCGTGAATCAGAAAGCAATACCAGCATAGCACACTTTATGCTAGATTAATATCCCACGAGTTTTCAAACTACTTTTATACTTTAGAAATCACTCATCCCTCCACTTATATAATCAACGTTTATAGCTTTCGTAACTTCAAATTAAAGAGATAGCTCTCAAAATCACACAATGTATGTCAAAATTGATTTGATAGCAAGTTATGATAGCATGAGTCAATATTTTTCATTCCTTCCCATACGTATATTATAAAAATTAAATCTTGCATCTTCCAAGCACTTTTAATTTGAATCATTATTGCATAAAATATAAAAAAATAAATCACTAACTCGCATTTATTATCTTAAGTGCAGGCATGATTCTCAAAAGATCAGATGCTTAATTAAAAATAGATATAATAAGTAAGCATCGAACAAATAACCATGCAAGCATGCTACATTTTATGCTAGTTAATTAGCTATGCATTTCAAATTCATTTACTTATCAAGATCAAATAGGAGGGAAGGTAATGCATGTGGTTAAAAGATGAAGAGTTTATGAAGGAAATATAACAAAAATTATAGATAATTATAAGAAAATGGGTGATAACCATTAAAATCAAGATTAATAAAATGATGCGCCCCTAAGAGCATATAATCTTTGCTATGCACTACATATATCATTGTTATGACAAGATTTTTAAACTTTACATTATATTTTACAATATAATCAAATTTTCAACAATTTTAATAATGTTTAAAGAAGACAAAATATTGATATTAGCACATGAATCCTAGAGTAAAAGGCATTAATGAATTGAGTGAAATTATTACTGTCTTATTTAAAATTCTTTGTAAAGTCTTTTAGATTATTAAATAGCAAACATCTTAAGATCACAAAGATGAATAATGGAGCAGCATTTTCAGGCCGATATTTAACGAGCACCAAGATTCATGAGATATTCTACCATTTCAGTACAATAACTCTGACATGCCGCAATGGTTAAAGGTCTATTTCCATCTCAAGCTGATAAATTTATATCGAATCCTTTCTTTACCAAATAAAGTATCATTTTGAAATTGTCTTTATCCACTGCAATCATTATAAGAGTCCATCTTTTTTTCCCTATATAATCACCTATACGCATAAGCATTTTGTTTTCATTTCATAGTTGAAATTTCTTAGAGAAATACTTAATTATTCGTTTTGAAGATTTAATTTCATTTTCCCACAACAATGATCAAGCCACATAATAAATAAAGAAGTCTGGAAAATGTTTTAGTTTTTCTATTTCACCTTCAGATATTCGTTTTTTTATTTTATTGCTAATTGTATCTCAATGATCATTGAAAGGGCATGGAAAATAAGGAAAGAAACGATCCTGTAAATACTCAAGACATTCATTATCATCTTTTCTAGCTGCAATACATCACATATTACAATTTTCTTCAAAACGAATACTATAATAATCAATTTTTTCTAGTCCATAATTTAAAAATAAATTTCAAGCTGAATAGTTTTCACAATGACTAGCATAAATAATTGAGGGGCAATATCAAGGTACATCATCACCAATTTTTTTTCATTCTTCTGGTGCACCAGGAAAGAATACATCAGCTTTTACATGCATAAAAAGCTTTAGCAATTCAGTATATTCATATTGTATTGCAAGATTTACATAAGAATATCTGTGAAACACGTAAAAACTCAAATCAAGACCATGCCGAATAAGGATTTTATAGATTTCAACCATTAAATTTTCATCAATTCTCTTTCTAATAATATCAAATTGTGGATACAGAAGGGGACGGTAAGTATTTCGCTTTTTTCCGAAGTCAAATAAATTTACATCACCGCCAGAATTTAGAAACTTTTCAAGTTTTGCCAGGCTAAATGGAGATTCAATGTTTCATAAAATATTTTCGATTGTCATACTTATTATCTTTGTGTGACTTAATGATTGAGAGCGAAGAAAATCAAATAATTCCCCTGTATGAGTAAATATGACTTTTAGGCTCGAATTTTGCAATAAAGAAACAACACTATACTCCTCTAAGAGTTTTAAATTTCTACAGTAGCTTAAATCAAGAAGTTCTAACTTTTTTAATTTTGTTATTATTTCTATAAAGTCTTTTAGAGCAATATCAGTGTTTCCGATATAAAGCCTTTTTAAATTTGGTAATAATTCTGTTAATTGTTTAAATCCAATCTTACGTCTATTATTTGTAATTTTCAGAGTATGCAAGCTGTACAAATTAAAAGTATTTTTTAGCTTCAATTTTATAAGATTTTTTCATAGCTTATGAGGTTGAATAATTGCATTTGTTAGATCGAGAACTTCGAGCCAAGGCTGTGATGCCAATAATCTAGCTAAGGCTAATATTCTATCTTGAGAGTAAAGAGAAGTGGACTTAAGGTTAAGTGACAATATTTTAAGATTTTCTCTAAACAATAGAAAATAAAATTTTAGATCAATCCTGTGAGGCATATTCTTAGGGTAAAAAGTCCCAGAAAACGAGATGTAGTGATAAGCCTTTTTCATTGCTCTATGCCATCTTTTACAAACTGCTGCTATATTATTTAGCTCACAAAAGTGGCCTATTATAGGAAGTATAAGCATCAGAAGAGAATCGGGTAGCTTGTCCATAATTATTTTTATAGATCTTTTAATTGCGCAGTTAATTAAAATTTAAAATACTTCTTTTAGTATTTGCTTTCAATTTTTTAGTTATGAATTTTCCAAGGCCTAGTCGCATAGGTCTACAGTCAGGCATTTTCAGCATTCCCAATTACTAAGTTTTTAACCACAGCAGGAACTTCTAAAAGTTATCATATTCTATTAGGCAATAATTAGACCAATTATTGATAATTATAAGTGAATGAAATCAAGTAATATTCATATGCTGGGTAAATATTGTCTTTACAATAAATAAATAGCATTTTATTTGTAATAAATATAAATAAATCCAACAATTCTCTTAATTGCTTGGATTTTCAAATTAAAGGCATATGATATTGCTTATTTGTAATTCAAAATAATAGAATTATTGTTTTTTTTATAATTCCTCTATTATTATGATGGATAAAAAATCAGCTCTTATCCTCTAGATAATTAAATTATCTAGGATTTTACTATGATTTCGCAGAATTGATAATTAAAATGCTTATGGTAAGCTATTATAAACATTGTAAACCCTTCAGGTGTTATTCTCTATTTAAATGCAATTATTGAGTATATTTGTACCCTAAAATATAATAAGCATTACGAAAAAGTAAGAGAGAATGAAAGAGCTCGATTCTGCTACATATTTATCAATCAATTAAACTTTTGTTAACATTTACTATCGAGCATAAACAACAATTAATCAAAAATTTAGATCAAAATTTAGAGTCAATACCATTCTCTAAAACTTTACAAAAATATAATATTCCTAACAATTCCATGGCTAATATTTTTCTAAAGATTTAAAGACGCTCACAATTATTGCTTGAAATATATAAATATACGAGAAAACCGACCAGAAGCACTGATTTGAGCAAACAGTGCGCTTCATAACCTATCTTTTGAATTTTTTAAGAAAGAAGTTTGAAAATCTAAATTTTTTGGAGAACTCTATTAAAGTGTTTGAATTTACAGAGGATTTTTCAGATTTTTTTTGAGATTTAATGAAAAATGTGTTTGCTACTTTTAAGTGTTTAGGAGATAGCAATACAATTAAAAACTACTTAAATTCAATTAGTGAACTTAGAAGAAGCAAATAATTATGGAGTCATGCTTCTGAAAAACTTTTAAATAATTAAGTATTATTAAGTTTGAGAAAGCTTAGTAATTTAATTCTTAGAGATCTATAGATTTTCTGATGATATTGGGAAGAATGAGATAACTTGGAAGTAACAATTATCATATAGTTACCTAGAGGATATGAGCATTCATGAAATTCTTAGTTTGGACAAAAGTCCAAATTATATTTTCATTCCATCTCGCCAATTTTTGTCTTAATTTGTATTTTTAGAAATATTTACCTCCTTTAAATTGGAGCATTTTTCCCAATTAAATATTAAGGGAAATATTTTTTCTCATTTCATCAGACACTAGAATTATTGAATTTGCTTGTTATGACAGATTTGCTGAACTATTGATCAAAAAATGCATGCTATGTAAACTTGCATATATCACCCTGTTCTAATTACAAAATCTAGTCAAAATTAAAATCCGACTCTTACATCAAATAATGTCATCTCTAGCTTTTTAAACAAAAAAAATAGTGCATAAGACTACAATCTCTACAGAAAGGTAGAAATTGTATGTGCTGCTCGAAAATCGTTAATAAAAAAGCAATACCAGCATAGCACACTTTATGCTAGATCAATATCTTACGCGTTTTCAAACTACTTTTATACTTTAGAAATCACTCATCCCTCCACTTATATAATCAACGTTTATAGCTTTCGTAGCTTCAAATTAAAGAGATGGCTCTTAAAATCACGTAACATATGTCAAGATTGATTTGATAGCAATCATGATAGCATGAGTAAATATTTTTCATTCCTCCCATACATATATTAAAAAAATTAAATCTTGCATCTCCAAGCACTTTTAATTTGAATCATTATTGCATAAAATATAAAAAATAAATCACTAATTCGCATTTATTATCTTAAGTGCAGGCATGATTCTCAAAAGATCAGATGCTTAATTAAAAATAGATATAATAAGTAAGCATCTAACAAATAGCTATGCAAGCATGCTTCATTTCATGCTAGTCGACTAGCTATACATTTCAAATTCATTTACTTATCAAGATCAAATAGGAGGGAAGGTAATGCATGTGGTTAAAAGATGTAGAGCTTATGAAGGAAATAGAACAAAAATTATAGATAATTATAAGAAAATGGGCGATAACCATTAAAATCAAGATCTAATAAAATGATGCGTCCCTCAGAGCGTGTAATCTTTGCTATGCACTATATATATCATGTTATGACAAGATTTTTTAACTTTACATTATATTTTATAATATAATCAAATTTTCAATAATTTTAATAATGTTTAAAGAAGAAAAAAAATTGACATTAGCACATGAATCCTAGAGTAAAAGGCATTAATGAATTGAATAAAATTATTATTGTCTTATTCAAAATTCTTTTTAAAGTCTTTTAGATTATTAAATAGCAAACATCTTAAGATCACAAAGATGAATAATAAAACAGCATTTTCAGGCTGATATTTAACGAGCACCAAGATTCATGAGATATTCTACCATTTCAGTACAATAACTCTGGCATGCCGCAATCGTTAAAGGTCTATTTCCATCTCGAGCTGATAAATTTATATCGAATCCTTTCTTTACCAAATAAAGTATCATTTTGAAATTGTCTTTATACACTGCAATCATTATAAGAGTCCATCTTTTTTTATCTTTAAAATCATCTATACGAATGAGCATTTTATTTTCATTTCAGTGTCGAAATTTCTTAGAGAAATACTTAATTATTCGTTTCGAAGATTCAATTTCATTTTCCCACAACAATGATCAAGCTCCATAATAAATGAAGAAGTCTGGAAAATGTTTTACTTTTTCTATTTCATTGTTCAAAAATGCTTTTTTTATTTTATTTCTAATTGTATCTCAATGATCAATAAAATGGCATGGTAAATAAGTAAATAAACGATCCTGTAGATACTCAAGACATTCAATATCATCTTTTCTAGCTGCCAAACATCACATATTACAATTTTCTTCTTTATAAATGCTATAATAATCAATTTTTTCCAGTCCATAATTTAAAAATAAATCTCGAGCTGAATAATTGCCGCAATGAACGGCATATAGAAATGAGGGACAAGATCAAGGCACATGAACATCATTTTTTTTTCATTCTTCTGGTACACCAGGAAAGAATACATCAGCTTTTACATGCATAAAAAGCTTTAACAATTCAGTATATTCAAATTGTATTGCAAGATTAACATAAGAGAAACTGTGAAGCACATAAAAACTCAAATCAAGACCATGCCGAATAAGGATTTTATAGATTTCAACCAGTAAATTTTCATCAATTCTCTTTCTAATAATATCAAATTGTGGATACAGAGGGGGACGGTAAACATGTTTCTGTTTTTTTAAGTCAAATAAATTTACATCACCGCCAGAATTTAGAAATTTTTCAAGTTTACCTAAGTTAACTGGAGATTCAATGTTTCATAAAATATTCTCGATTGTCATACCTATGATTTTTATGTGACTTAATGATTGAGAGCGAAGAAAATCAAATAATTCCCCTGTATGAGTAAATATGACTTTTATACTCGAATTTTGCAATAAAGAAACAACACTATACTCCTCTGAGAGTTCTAAATCTCTACAGTAGCTTAAATCAAGAAGTTCTAACTTTTTTAATTTTGTTATTATTGCTATAAAGTCTTCTAGAGCAATCTTAGTGTTTCCAATATAAAGCTTTTTTAAATTTGGTAATAATTCTGTTAATTGTTTAAATCCAATCTTATGTCTATTATTTGTAATTTTCAGAGTATGCAAGCAGCACAAATTAAATGTATTTTCTTTTAGCTTCAATTTTATAAGATTTTTTCATAGCTTATGAGGTTTAATTTCTGCATTTGTTAGATCAAGAACTTCTAATCAAGGCTGTGATGCCAACAATCTAGCTAAGAATGCTATTTTATTTCGAGAGTCAATTGAAGTGGACTTAAGGTTAAGTGATAATATTTTAAGATTTTCACTAAACAGTAGAAAATAATATTCTACTCTAATTCTGTGAGGCATATTCATAGGGTAAAAAGTCCCAGAAAAAGAGATGTAGTGATAAGCCTTTTTCAGTGCTTTATGCCATCTTTTACAAACTGCTGCTATATTATTTAGCTCACAAAAGTGGCCTATTATAGGAAGTATAAGCATCAGAAGAGAATCGGGTAGCTTGTCCATAATTATTTTTATAGATTTTTAATTGCACAACTATGTAAAATTTAAAATACTTCTTTTGTATTTGCTTTAATTTTTTAGTTATGAATTTTCCAAGGTCTAGTCGCATAGGTTTGCAGTCAGGCATTTTCAGCATTCCCAATCACTAGTTTTTCACCACACCAGAAAATTCTAAAAGCTATTATATCATATGAGGTAATAATTAGAACAAATTATTGATAATTAGAAATGAATAAAATGCCAAAAGCTTAAGATTTTGAGTGTTTATTACAAATAATTTTTTTAAAATATGTTTTAGCAGAAATTTAAGAATTTTATCAAAAATAATATTCTTTACTGAGCAATTTAATTGATTATCTTGATGCATTAATCAACTTTACTGTATATAATAATAATTAGTACTAAGAGAATTGTTAATTTACTCTTTTATAAATTAGAAAATAAAATTCTTCTGACAAAAAGCAATTCTCTATAGCATCTGAAAACTTCACAAATTTTCCCATATTTTTCATCCCATCATGATTGAAAAACCCTTGCAATTCCTCAAAATTATTTCTTATTTTGATTGAGGGTTCTTTATCATTATTGTAAAGCGCCCATTTTTATGCAGAACTGTAGAAATAAATTCGTAATTAATATCGTCTTTCTTTAGATAATTCAAATCTTTAAGTTCAATCTCAATCTACTATTTTCTAAACATATGAATAGATATTGAGGCTATCTCATCATATTTATTGGGCAATTGCACATTGTTATGCACTTTGGGCATCCTTTAAGAGTGCTTGTAAATCTAAATTTTAAAAAGCCTTGAAGGTTATTGAACTCATCTGGATTTTAGTTCATACTCGCATTTACAGTGCAACTTAAATTGACATCTTGTAATATTTCTTCATACTTACATTTTGTGCACTTCAATGTGCTATTATATGAAATCCTGCATTATTTACAGGCATATAGCATCCCAAAAAGAGTGGAAAGGAAATCTTCTAAACCATTGCCTTCTTGGAAATAATTGTATTTGATTCAAAAATTCTCAATTGCATATTGGTCATGATCATTTAAAACTTTTAATAAAATGTTATTTATATCAGCATCAAAGATTCACTTTTTAAAATAGTCTTGATTACTGTTATATATTGCCAACGCTATTGTGTTAAAATAACTATCGAAGCGACAATGATTATTTTTCATTTTATTAACTGAAGCTTATCAGCAACATTTGGTTTTCTTTTCACACCTTTTGCTTCTCCTATCGGCGATTTAGTTCTTTTTTTTTTGGCAAATTGAGGAGTTATTTTCTTTCCTTTTACTTCTGATATTTTTTCAGGCTTTGAAGAAATAGATTTTCTGATTTCTTCATAAGATTCTAAGCTATCTGAAATTTCTTTAGCTTTAGTAGAAAAATTCTGAGGTATATTTCCTGGTTCTATTGCATCATTATAAAACATATGTAAATTTCATATAATGAAATGTTGAAATCACTCCAGAAATAATTAGTTTTGATTTTCGGGAAAAATTTTTTATAAACGAATTAATTCCTTCTAACATTGAATTAGATCTATATCTGTTTTCTTTCAATCACTATAAATAAGTGTGTCATCTTTAAAATATTTTAGCCAATTAGATTCGAAATATTTGATAAATTTGTTAATGATTTCACATTTTGAGAATTCAACTTTGAACTTAGCCACTTAGGCATCCAAGCTATCTTTGCTATAACATCGTTTTTTTATTGTATCAATTAAATATTGGGTTTTTTCTTTATTGTGTACCGAATCTAGTTTTTTATAATTACCTAAAGATTTAGCTTTTTCTCTAAGGTTCTTTTTAAGTGATACAGACATCCCACAATACGAATTTGCATATTAAAATATTTGCCTTAGAGTTTTTCCAACATTTTTCTTCCTCAATAGAGGGGATATGTATAAAAGTTTCTTAACTTTAAAATATTTTACTTTAATCTTAAATTATTCTATAAATTTCCATAAATTTTATCATTTTAGCTATTATTTCTCTTGCAATATAATTTTTTATCACTTTGTAAATTTATGGCTTTCTTGGCCAGCCTATTACTCATAATTCCTCCATATATAGCTCAAAATCTAATTAATTAATCAAGGAAAATTAAATAACTTATATGAAACCAATTTTAACAATTTCCTAGTAAGGTCTAAAATTAAAGAGTCTTTTCTAATTTGCTAAAGTTTTTAAAAGTTTCAATCGATTTCGAGTAATTTAAAATTCTAATGGGATTGAGAGCACATCCTTTTAAAAATCCTATGTCTTCCTCCATCTTTAATTTTTTATCCATTTTGACTTAGTCATTTTTCCAAAATGGCTCCATAGCAAAAAAATAAGGAAATTTTTTTTTTGTATATATAAGAGGGGTCGAAAAGAAAAATGGAAAT